>JAGDQO010000757.1:0-266040 GCA_018342035.1 Solanum appendiculatum
TAATCCAACAATTTGTTTATTGAGAGGAGGAGATGGTGACAAATCGCCATTTGGGACTAAACAAAGGAGAAAATCCCTTCAATTTGTTTATCAAGTTATTTTAATAATAGAGATTTTTGAATCTCCTAATCCAACAATCCCCAGCACTACGATTGCTGAAAAGACCATTATTATTATGTCCACAACCAATAATAACACGTGGAATTGAAATATTATCAACATTTTTTATTTTGGATTTTGTTGATTCAAATGTGAATGTCTCAGAAGCAACATCACCAATACTATAAGAATTATCACCATAACACCCTAATATTCATAAACATTTTTTCTATAACAATATGAATTTCTCATTAGCTCACATTCTAAATACTATGACAACCAATTATGTTATAAGTTGAGCTTTTTCGAGGATCGAAAAGGGGTAAAACAATGAGCACAAGGTTTGCATTGTACCCAATTGACTACCGTGTCCTAGGGGTGTCCAATTGGATATCCTTCGTCGAAAAATTATACCATATAAGTAAAATGTTATTCAAAACGGTTAAATTTTAATACTTTGGACACCCTAGACACAACAAGGTGCTGCAACCCAGTGGTTTGAGGCTCTCCAGTAATGCCCATATTTACAAGTAAAGTAATAAAAAAATTTAATTCATGTATTATTTTGTTCAACTTCCGTGTTACATGTGATCTTTAAACTAATTAACCTACCTCAAGTTTTTCTTGGCATTGAAGCTTGTCTCTTGCCTGTTCAGCCGCTAATGATGCATCAAGGACCTAAAAGATATAAGATGATTGAATATTTATTGGACACAATTCAGAATGAGAAGTCGTAAAATCAATAAAAATATGATTACACAAGTTTTTTATTATTTTACTATGATTTCTTCATGTGTTCTAAGTTTGAATTTGGCATCATCACCCTCTGAAAGTGCAGATGATCAATTTGATGTTCATCAATTTCAATATCATTTGTGTCAAAAGTAAATCATCAGTTAGGGGCACGTCAACTAAGGAAATGCTGATTTAAACATTCACAGAAAAGAATGTCACTCATGAAGGAATTAAAGGCTTAACTTACTTATATACTTAGGTTTACACACAGTTCAACTTGTTAGGCCAGCCTATTAATTCTAGTTTTGGTCATGGAACATCGCTAGCTTAGCTACAAATACCGGGCTGAGTAGTTTTCTATCCATCAAGACTTGACAAGAAGAATGATCCAAACAATGTCTTTGGAAGAGTTACAATGGCTCAAAATCCATTCCCAAAATGTTTTCCACGGGTAACATAATTAAGAATCAAACAAAAAAAAACTCATTCACAAAGCAAAAAATTGTAGAGTAGATTTCAAATTCATGACTCAATAGACCTTTGACAAGCACGAGCCATTGCGAATGAAACTCTAGCATGCGGGGTTACATAGAGCCCTGTGGGTTTTGCAAGGACGTGTTACACCCCAATGAGTTTGTTTAATTTTAAGCTTACCAACAGAAAATTAGAAGACGATGATACTTAAAGAAGTCTGATATCTTAAAGAAAGCTTTTTACAAAGGGAGGATAGCAATCTTTTGCTGTGGGCGGTAGAAAAACCACCATTAGTGTTGATATCTGAAGCAGTGAGAGTCTTGCTTTTATCAAAATAGCAATGCTAAAACTAATGATATATATCCATAAATCTCATCAATCTCGCATCTGCCAGTAATCGAACACAGATTGGAAATGAAATATCAGGAAACTAAATAAATATTCAAAAATAACACTACGCAAATATTTTTTAACCAATTTGTACCAAATTTTCAACAAAATTGACAATAACCAAAGGAATTTATACCTTTCAATGAGAATAATACAAAACAATAAAGTCATAATAACATTAACTATCATAGAATTGTTGGGATTCAGCTGAAAGAATGAACTCAATTTACTGATGCTTCAGAACTCAAGTTCAGCCAAGCAATGAACTAAAAAACTTTCTTGAACATAATTCAGATGACTCTCTAATGAGACCTCGAATCCCGAGATCAACCAAGTACTAGTTGCTGATGAAACACAAGTTGTGCCAGAAGTTGAGTTATCAAAAAATGTTGAAACATCAAATGAAACCAACGAAATTTATTATTATTCAGCAAACATTAAACTCAGAACAAATATTGTGATGGTTATCAACCCCATGCATAATATCAAGAAAAATGGATACAAATTTTTGAACCTTGAAGCTGTTTTAAGAACAACAATGTGAATTCAACAGCTCTTTTAATCCGCCATGCAAAGAGAAAAAGTTATCATGTTGTCAAAGTTGAAAACCGATTATTAGTTGAATTTTAAGGTTGTTATGCAAGGTCCCCGCGAGGCCCAAACCCCAACGAGGCCCAGCAACCCCCCGCCCTCCGCAAGGACCCAGCCCCTCCCTCCCAAACACGGACCTCAGGCTGGGCCCGACCGCCCGCGCTAGGCCCCGCCCCATGCCCCCCACGAGGCCTCAGGCTGGGACTGCCCGCCTAAAGAAAGCCAGGACCCGCCCCGCAAGCTCCCCGCGAGGCCTCAGGCTGGGCCCGCCTGCCCCCAAGAAGCCAGGCCCCAGGCCCCCGCTAGGCCTCAGGCCCGTTCCAACCCCGCGAGGCCCCAGGCCCGCCGGCCCCCCTCCGCGAAGCCCCAGGCTCCGTCCCCAAATTTTTGAACCTTGAAGCTGTTGTAAGAACAACAATGTGAATTCAGCAGCTCTTTTAATCCGCCATGCAAAGAGAAAAAGTTGTATCATGTTGTCAAAGTTGAAAACCGATTATTAGTTGAATTAAATAAGGTAACATGCAAGGTCCCCGCGAGGCCCAAACCCCAACGAGGCCCAGCAACCCCCCGCCCTCCGCAAGGACCCAGCCCCTCCCTCCCAAACACGGACCTCAGGCTGGGCCCGACCGCCCGCGCTAGGCCCCGCCCCATGCCCCCCACGAGGCCTCAGGCTGGGACTGCCCGCCTAAAGAAAGCCAGGACCCGCCCCGCAAGCTCCCCGCGAGGCCTCAGGCTGGGCCCGCCTGCCCCCAAGAAGCCAGGCCCCAGGCCCCCGCTAGGCCTCAGGCCCGTTCCAACCCCGCGAGGCCCCAGGCCCGCCGGCCCCCCTCCGCGAAGCCCCAGGCTCCGTCCCCGCGAGGCCCCAAGCCGCCGGGCCCCGCCACCACGAGGCCCCTGGCCCCCACTAGGCCGCAGGCCCGTTCCACCCCCCGCGAGGCCCCATGCTGTCTCCGCCCCCCCGCAAGGCCCCAGGCCCCAAGCCGCGCCCCTGCGAAGCCTTAGGCAGAGCACCGCCCCACGCGCACAGGCGGAGCCGCCACTCGCGGCCCCAGCACGCCCCCCCGCGAGGCCCGGGACCCGCCGGCCGCGAAGGCCCGAGGACCCGCCGCCGCGAGGCCCGAGGCCACGCGCCGCGAGGCCCGAGGCCCCGCCCCCGCGAGGCCCGAGGCCCTCGCCCCCGCGAGGCCCGAGGCCCCGCCCCCGCGAGGCCCGAGGCCCCGCCCCCGCGAGGCCCGAGGCGCCCCGCCCCCGCGAGGCCCGAGGCGCCCCGCCCCCGCGAGGCCCGAGGCGCCCCGCCCCCGCGAGGCCCGAGGCGCCCCGCCCCCGCGAGGCCCGGGACTAAGCGCCCCGCCGCCGCGAGGCCCGCCGCCCCGCCGCCGCGAGGGCCCGAGCCCGCCGCGCGAGGCCCGAGGCCCGGCCGCCGCGAGCCAGGCGCCCCGCCCCCCGCGAGGCCTCGAGGCGCCCCGCCCCCGCGCAGGCCCGAAGGCGCCCCGCCCGCGAGGCCCCAGGCCCCGCCCCCGCGAGGGCCCCCGCCCCGCCCCCGCGAGGCCCCACCCACCTGCCCCTAGGAAGCCAGGCTAGGCCCCCGCGAGGCCCCAGGCCCGCCGGCCCCCCCTCTCCGCGAAGCCCTGACCCTCGCGACGCCCCAGGCCCTGACCCTCGCGAGGCCCCATTCGCCCCGGCCCCGCCCTGGCGCGAGGTCAGGCATTTCCCCCAACGAGGCCCCACCCCCTGCGAGGCCCCAGGTCCCCCCTCCCCGGACGAGGCCCCAGGCCCTGCCCCCGCCCCCGCCCCCGCCCCCTCCCCTCCTGCGAGGCCTCGTCCCCTTCGATGCCCCGCCTCCAGTAAGGCCCCGCCCCCCGCGAGGCCTCTCCCTCCGCAAGGCCCTGCCCACGCCCCCTATCCTCCGCGAGACTTTTCCCCCAACGAGGCCCTGCCCCCCGAAATGAAAGGAGGAAGGATTTGAGTTCAACTTGGACTCTATCGAATTTTACATGCATAGAAAAATAATATGGATTATAATACTTATTCATATCACATGTAAAAGGGATCAAAACAGAATATAGTATGAATTAAAAGAAATCTAGCACTCCTGATTGCTATAGCAAACACTCATTAGCATTAAAAATAATGATACTCAACTAGCACACATGTCATAACCGATATCATGTACAAAAGATGGAGTATTGAAAATCTGAAACAAGTGGACAACATGCTTTTTTAGAAAACTAGATAAAAGATATTTAAAATTATTTGAAAATAAATTAACTTAAAGCACTTAAAATAATTTAGAAGGAAAGAAACTTTATTATAAAAAAATGATCAGGTAAGGAGAGATAGTTAAATAAAATCATTTAAATGGAATAAATCATTAAAACAAAAATGGTTAAGTCTTTAAGGAAAATTAATTAGGTTAATTAAAAATAAAGTTAAACAAACAAATTACAATCAAAGAGAAAATAAAGGGAAATGAAAATCATAAACTTGGGCCCTTGACCAAATTTTGAAACTGTTGGGCTGGCAGGCCCAAATTTGTTCCTCCTGTCCTAATTCTAAGTAACTCAGTCTTCTCAGACTATTGCTGCTTGCGTTTTGGGCCTAGCCCATCTGCAACACCTACTGAAATTCATGGGTTTAGCCCATTTTCATTGTGTATATACACTGCTTGTATACATCTGCATATCGGCCATATATCAGACCTGTTCCACCTGTATATTAGCTTCCATTTCTCTTGTATTTTCACTTCCTTTTGCTTGGAGACACACCTGAGGTTGACTTGATAAGAAAGTTTAGGCTTTCGTAGCCCCTGAGGAAGGATTTGAGTCCAACTTGGACTCCATCGAATTTTGCATGCATAGAAAAATAATAAGGATAAAATACTCATTCATATCACATGTAAAGGGATCAAAACAGAATATTACTATGATTTAAAAGAAATCTAGCACTCCAGATTGATAGCAAACACCCATTAGCACTAAAAATAATGATACTTAACTAGCACACATTTTCATAACCAATATCATGTACAAAAGATGGAAGTATTGAAAATCTTTTCAGAATAATTCCGCAGAGAAAACAACTGGACAAATATCATATGTCCAGGTCACTAGGTCAACATGTGTTTTTAGAAAACTAAATAAAAGAAGGGATCATTTTAGATACTATATTACAATATGCATAATCAAATTCTTATTTAAACAAACAATTAGCATTCCAAATAAAGAGAAAACCAAGCATATGGATAGAAAACAAGACAAGGCTGATGAGACACGTTTGTAATATTAATCTTAAGAATGCAAAACATTTCCAAAGGAGCTTGAAATATAATTCCATTTCAACAGGAGGAGAAACACGCAGCAGCTAATAGAGAAACAAGGTCCAATATTCTCAATAACAACATTATATCCCGACAAAACTTATTTCAAATAACCAAACAACTAAAGAAATTAAGACAACTTTCAATTCACGCAAAAAAATTAGGAACATGACTCTGCTAAATACGAAAACTACCATAGAAGCACCCTACCTAAAGTCATAACATTATATCAGGTAGATTAAAGAAAACAACATTGGATTCACAAAATTCACATTCTGGACACTTTTTGGAATGAAGAGGGCATACTACGTACTCATCTTAATCAGTTAAGAATCATAGGGAGGAAAGTATAGATATTCATGCACACTTGTCACACTGTATATGGACGGACATACAAAATTTTCCTCCAGATAGAAAAATTCCCAACACTTAAACAGACTACATGTGAGCAAACAGAGACATGCTACTGCTTGAAACAGCAAGCTGTCATACGAAGAATAAATTGATGGCCAAGTGCACAAGATGATCAAATGGAACTCAACAGTGATAAAAGGGCAGCTTTTATTGAATGAACACAGAGTGGATTTAAGCAAAAACGAAGGCAGCAATCAAGAGATTTAAACGAGGATATCATAATATATCAACAGTAGCTAAGAAATTTAACATAATTAAGAGTGTATCTCAACAACTATGAACCCAAACACACCATTTTTAAATAGAAAATGCAGATCACCAGCAAATATTTTTTGAAGAATCACATACATGTCGCTTTTATTATAACAAGATGAGCAAAATAATGCTAAATCGAAGACAACATAAACAGAGTGGTAACGACGAACAGCCAAGAAAACACTAAAGAAAGTTAAGTCCAAATTCAAAACATAATAAAAACAAACAGATCATCACATTAGGGAAAATGAAGAAAAAAAAACCTTTTTGCTTTCAACCCAGATCACAAAAGGGGTTGGTCGAATGATAACCACCCTTCGCTTCCAACCCTAAGATTGTTGGTTCGAAACTTGGAATCACCAAGAGAGCAAAAAGGATGAAGCTAAAAAAAATCCCAGATCACAGCGAGTAAAGAAACAAGAAATTAACAAACATTGGATTCACAAATGAATTATAACCACATTTTGGAATGAAGAGAGCATACTACATACATGACTTAATCAGTTAAGAGATTTAAGCAAAAAGGAAGGCAGCAATGAAGAGATTTAAACGAGGATGGGATTACAACAAATGATAATATATCAAGAAATTAAGAGTGTATCTCAACCTATGAACCCAAACACAACATTTCATTATAACAACATGAGGCTAAATCGAAGACAGCATAAACTAAAGAAAGTTAAGTCCAAATTCAAAACGTAATAAAAACAAACAAGGAATTTTACCTTTTCTGGAGCAGCAAGGAGTTTAACCAAAGAGATGAACTCCAAATTTTGAAAGGACCTTTCTGTGTTGTTGGGGGGAATTTATATAGGGGTCGAAAAAAAGGGGGAAAACGGTGGGGTTTGGAATTGAAATTTGAATTCCTCTCAATGGATAGATAATAAGGTTAGGGCAACGGTCCGATTCTTGGAGAAGGACACACCACGTAGCTTGATTCTCCAACGGTCGGAAGGGAGAGAGGAGACGGGTTCGGGTTCGGGTGAAGAAGACGACGCCAAATTGATCTTAAAATTCCTTCAAACATAAGGTTTTAAGAGGAGTTAACAATTTAATTTCGCTAAAACTTGAATCAATATTAATTAATTAACCAGCTTCTTAATCAATCTATCCTTCTCTCAATCTTTTATAATCGCTAAAATTGATGGTATTGTTCCATTCACTGAGTTTTCTTAAAAGGCGCAAAAACTCTACACGACTGAGATTAGAAAGAGATTCAGGAATAGGCCCTCCTCTAAGGTTGCATTTTTCAAGAGTCAAATAACTTACTGAAGTTAGATAGTCAATAGACTCAGGCAAATTATTAGAAAAGTTCACATAACTGATAGAGATGCACTGCTGTTCCATTTGGTCATTGGAAAATAGTTAGATTTCAAAATTAGAGAATGGTCATTCCGGTACTATTTATATTAGTTTACATTGTTAGAAATGTATTATATTTGTTATGCAATAATAACTATCAAATTTATAGTAATGTATAATATCGAATTCAAATTGTATTATAACTATCGTTTATATTTATACAATTTTAATATAACTTTAATACAAATTTTCAAAGCTTCACCTCTTCTTTTTCGTAATCACCACCACCAGACCACTGACTGTTTATATTTAATCCAGTTTTGATACAACTTTAACAAAAAATTTCAAAACTTCACTTGATATATATATTTTTAATAGAACTTTAATATAGATTTATATCAAATGGTTATTAAAGTTAAAATTATGTCAAATATGGTAATAAAAATAAAATAACACTTAAAAGCATAATTAATCAAATAAAATATATTATTTATGTAAAAATTCCTATATAAATTTTTTTTTAAAAAAAGAGTTGTAGTATAAATCACAACTTAAAATATTTGTAAAAACATATTAAAAATTTGATTGAATTTCAAAATGTCACATGTGCCACATAAATTGGGACAGAGCGAATAACGTATATTATTTGAAATTTTATATTAAAAGTACTATAAATCACAATAATTAAAAATTTAAAATATTTTAAATTCATATAAAAATTTGCTTAACTCTCCTAATTTCATTTGTACCACATAAATTAAGAAAAATAAAATAATATATATTGAGTACGGGCTCTTGTATCCAGCAGAGTTATAACAAACAACCACAATTCATCTGTTTAAATTTGAAGGTTTGTCATTATTTCAAAGTTTTTCCAATAATATCCATTTATTTTCAACCATAAAAAATTTAGTGTTTCATGTAAAACAAAAAAAATCTAACCGTGTAAGATATTTACTCATATCCATCGATTGTAACTATTGTTATGATATAGAATATATGACATTTACAAAATTCCTAAAATCAAAACTTTCGAAGATAAATAAATTATTGTTGGATTGAAATAAGCTTGAATAGTGTAAATTAGATAAAAATTCCTATAATAAATTATTATTAATAAAAAACTGAGATGTTATTGATTGATGAATTGATTGGTAAACATCTACATACGTATACAAACTTCAAAAAGGAATAATGCTACAAGAAAAAAAAAAGGAAAAATTATGCATTATCGCAAACTATTAATTCAAAATAAATGTTATAGCTATAGTTTTATTTAATTCTAATTCGTAGTAAACACTTTGTCATGTGATGAATCTCACTCGCCACTCTGGATCTCGCTCGCCCCCTCTCTCGCTCGCCTCTCTCACTTTATACAAACACAAATGTATAAATTGTGTTTGTGTTTGTATAAAGCGAGAGAGAACTGTATATACAAATACAAATACATATTTTTTCGTCCTATACACTTATAAATATACAAATACAGATCTTCCCTTGCCCAGTTCTCTTTTGACTTTCTCTCTTTCTCGCTTTATACAAACACAAATTATACAAATTACAATGTATAATTTGTGTTGTATAACGCGAGCGAGAGAGAGATTTGATATACAAATGTTTTAATTCGATTCAATTGTATACAAATTCAAATTTTATGCAGTTATACAAACACAATCATTGATGCATATACGTAATAGTTACATATATACAATTATCTAACGGATATACATATATAATCGCTGCGCTTTTATACAAAACGAGAGCCTGCCAGTGATTTTATACAAACAGAGAGTCTACCAGCGATATATACAACTAAGAGTTTGCTATGGAGCGCAATTATGCAAACTATAGCTATATAGCATACAAATATCATTCATGTCATTAACTTTTACAAATTACACTAGATCTATTTTAAAGATTAGATACTCCGGTCAAATCTAGTAACTTGATCAACTAAATTAATGGTAAGTACGTACGAATCTATCGTCAAATTTAAAATATTCTTCGAAAGAAGTAAGGTTCCTAGATTTCCCCCTCTCCTTGTCCGACACCAAGACTAGATAGTAATGTGGTGAATCACCTTCCATGGTGGAGATGGTCAGCCAAAAATTTATAGTTGCCTCACTATATTTAATTTGAGTTTGTCCTGATATTACTTTTCCAAACACTAATCTTGATGTAGCCTCTTTATTGTGCTCATCGACTGCAAGTTTTCCTAATTCTACCACTTTAGGATATTCTAAGTCGGGTAGGTTAACCCAATCATCTCCGATTATTATTTTCCGACCGCCTTGTGCCTCGGAGACATGGAGGAGCATGGTGGCAATCACCACTAAGAGAGTCCCAAGGATGGAATTGAATTTGATTGCCATTTTTTTTTTTGTTAGAATGGAAAATATAAGTTGTGTTGTGATAATGAATTTATAGTGGCGAACTCACACTTGTTTGTGTATATTTTAAAAGAAATAAAACAAATAATAATTTGAATTTTTTTAAAATTTTAATTGCTTTTTGTTTAAAAATTAAACAAGTTTAACTCGAGTGACTCTATAGTCAAAGTGGAATAAAGACACATATGATAAACGTTTAACAATCAACTGTCATAGTTAATACAATTTGCCAGATTTGTTTTTTGTTTTTGCAGTTTTGACCAAATAATCCTATATTTAATTACTATATTATATTCTTCATAATCATATACTATTTTTCTTTTTTGTTTTTCCGTAATTCAGATATTTATTAATGAAAGATTTTTTGACTTTCTACACAGAGGAATCGATCCGTAGAAAACCCTTGAATTTAAAAAAATTAAGCTTTTAACGATGACATTGAACTTGATAGTAGGCCTAAGTTTTCATTTGTAGCACTATGTTGTATAGCTCATATCATTTATGTAGACTTGAGTCTTTCATACTCGCCTTACTGTCAAATTACGTTGGATTGAAATAAACAAGGATAAGATAATTTGTTATTGCATTAAAATAAACTTAAATAGGGTGAATGGGACATAGAGGTTCCTATAACACTTTCTTATGATGCAACTTATGATAAATTGATATATATATATATATATATATATATATATATATATATATATTGGCTAGGGAAGCAGTTGTTCATCAACATGTTACATGCTTGCTTCCCTAGCCAAGGGTAAGTTTGCAATGACCCTGAAGGTCATTTTCGGTAATTTTTACAAAATGACTGTTTTATCCCTCCCAAGAGTTGTCCCGAGTCATGTTTGATCAGTATCTGAAGTTGGTTTAGTGAAAATCCGAGTCAAGTTAAGATTTTTGGAAGCTTAAGTTGTCAAAAAGTGGTATTTGAGGTCATTCAGAGTTTCGGGGCTTGGAATGGAATTCCGTCAATTCCATCAGCTCTGAAATGTTGCAATTGGTCTAAGAGAGTTGACGGAATCAGATTTGGGGCAATATCGTGGATTTCAGGCCTTGAGTTGGAATTAGTGAATTTTTTACCATAAAGTTGACTTTGGTCAACATCTGGTGATCGGATGCTTGGAATTGAATTCCGACGACTCCGTTGGATTCGGGGGATGATTTTAGGCCTAGAAGTGGTCTTGGTTGAATTTTTAGAGGTCCCAAGCTTGATTTGATATTTTGAGGATTAAAGTTAGTTTCGTTGCGACTTATCGGGTTCCGGGTCAAGGAGACATCGAATTTAAATTCTGACGGTTCCATTGAGTCCGGAACGTCAAATTTAGTGGGGTAGCATATCTGGTTTGTGTGGATGGTATTCCGAACGAATCCCGAGGGCCCATTCGGAGACTTAGTTGCCTTGTGTGTTTGCTGATTTCCTGGTGTCTGGTGCAAGCCTCCGCGTTCACGGAGGGTAAAGTGTTTTGACCTCCGCGTTCACGGAGGGTTTCTAGTGTTTGGCCTCCGCGTTCGCAGAGAGTTATTTTTTCCTGAACAGTGTTTAATCGGAAAAACACCCGTTTCCACCATTTTTGGACTTGGAGAGCTCGGGTAGGCGATTTTGAAAGGGGATTTTTCTGGGAAACTATTGGGTAAGTGATTTTAACCCATAATCTTCATAACTCATTGATTGTATCTTGATTTTAACTTGAATTTGGGGGTTTTAAAGTGGAGAATTGGGGTTTTTCAAGAATTTCAAATTTTTTTTATTGATTGATTGTGAACTGATTTGAGCTCCATTATCTGACATAAAAGTCTGTCTAAATTTTGTTTTTTACCTTTGCCTCATCCGAAAAGTTAGTTGATTTTCATTCATGTGGTCCCCTTTTTCCCTTTTTCATGCCTTCTCAATTTACTTTAAATTATTCCAAGCCCCTAATATATATGAACCCTACTTCTGCTATTTCATTTCTTCTTTCACTTTCATTTTGTGGTAAATTCATTTTTGAAATTGTTAATTACTTCATTTATAATATTGTATTTTTTTTATAAAATATATTAGAGAATGAAAAGCTTTCGTCTTTAGAGTGAAAAAGAATTTTGAATATTGAAATTGACACGACCCAAGGTACTCCCTAGACGTGACATGGCGTACAAGGCCCCGAAAGGCCTTACACAAGCCACTTAACATACATAAATACAAGATCATAGAAATTTAAAGGGTTAAAAAGGCAATTCCATATCAAAAGAGTTTAACACAATAGCGGAAGTCTACATATAGTCTCAAAGCCATCTAAACTTCATAGAATAGAAAGAACATTGGGATGTAACCCATACAAAGTCTTTGAAAGAAAGTAAATGACATGAAAGTAAATGTGACTACGTCCTCGAACATATGAGAACTCACAAAATCCTTCAAGATCTCTAATACCACGAACTATCCATGAGAAGATGGGGATGAGCCGGATCCTACACTTACAAGAAAATGTAGGCAAGAGTATACGTTAGTACAAAAGTGTACCAAGTATGATAACCATGCATAAAATCATTTAAACATGCAAAAGGGGACATTTTCATATCATGCAACGACCAAGCTAAACCACGAGAAAAGGTTAGAAATCATAAGTTGTAAAACATGATCAATGCAAGCTAAACATCTTTACGTTACTTGGAAAAAATACCTTAAAAGCACTTTAGTTCATTATTGTGGGAAATTAGCCTTAACTGACATATAAGACCATGTGAGCTATCAACATGGAATCAGGTGTCTATCCCTACACCGATAGAGCCATCCTACTTGCCAAGGTAAGACCCTTTAACTTGTAGCTTACGTGGATCCACTAGCTAATATAAGGTCTATTTAAGACATCCTATGGGGGCACATAGCTATGGGATAAGGAGATTGCTTCTAGAAACCCAGTCTCTACTAACGGGAGCTCAATATCCTCTCGGTGCTAAGCTTAAATCCCACGAAATAGTCATTTAATCATAATTCACATTATTATCCATGGAAAGGTACAACTAGGGTTACCAATCCAAGCTTATGTCATTAGAATAACTCCTTAAACCTTTTGATTCAACTTTAGTTGAGAAAGACCTTTCAACATGTTATGAATCCATTATGTGAGAAAATCCTTTCACATTCATCAATTTGAGCAATCAACTGAGAAAACCTTTAACTATGCAACAATTATCATCATTGAGACTTCAACCTCAAAGCATCCTTAAAACATCATCAATTTCATAATTGAACATGCCTACTTTCATAAGACCCATCTTTTCATCATTCATCAATTCATCATGAATCATAGCTTTAAAAATCATTAAAACATGCATGGGTTCATATAAGGTCATAAAAATTCACCTTCTTCATAATTCAACCCATCATCAATGCATAAATCTCAAAATTTGGAGAATTCATATGGGTTCATGGGTATTCATTTTAAAACATGTAATTCAACACAATTCATACTTAGAAAACCATAATTGAAGGTAATTTGATCACAATTGAAAGAACCCACATCATAAAAGAAAAACCCTTAAATCAATTTGTGAATTTGACACTTGAAAATTGAAGATTTTAGGGACTCTATGGAGGGATGGGATCCATAGGTGAAGATTATCATACCTTAATACGAAAAACTTGAAATCAATGGAGGATTAGGAGACTTGACTTGAAAACCCTAGCTCTTTCTTCTTCTTCTTCAAGCTTTTCTAGAGAGATAATTATTTGGGAGAGGAGAGTTTTTGGAATGATTAGGAATGGGTAAACTTAGGCTTAAAAGGTTTATATAGGGTCTAGGTTAATGGCCAAACCGACTTAGATTAGGAACTAAACATTTAGGGAAAAGACCAAGAAGCCCTTAAAACAATAACTGTCGGACCCCATCTACGGTTGGACCTACGGTCCGTAAGTCAACCTACGGACCGTTACATGGTGACTTACGGACCCCCAACTTTGGTTGGACCTACGCTCAGAGAGTTTTCCAACTTTGGACCCCCAACGACGGGTCACCATGTGACGGTCCGTAGGTTGACTTACGGACCGTAGGTCCAACCGTAGATAGGGTCTGACAGTTATTTTTTTAAGGGCTTCTTGGTCTTTTCCCTAAATGTTTAGTGCCTAATCTAAGTCGGTTTGGAGATTAACCTAGACTCTATATAAAACTTTAAGCCTAATTTTACCCATTCCTAATCATTTCCAAAACTCTCCTCTCCCAAATAATTCTCTCTCTAGAAAAGCTTGAAGAAGAAGAAGAAAGAGCTAGGGTTTTCAAGTCAAGTCTCCTAATCCTCCATTGATTTCAAGCTTTTGGTATTAAGGTATGATGATCTTCATCTATGGAGCCCATTCCTCCATAGAGTCCCTAAAATCTTCAATTTTCAAGTATCAAGTTCCCAAATTGATTTACGGGTTTTTCTTCTATGATGTGGGTTCTTTCAATTGTGATCAAATTGCCTTCAATTATGATTTTCTAAGTATGAATTGTATTGAATTACATGTTTTAAGATGAATCCCCATGAACCCATACGAATTCTCTAAATTTCGAGCTTTATACATTGATAATGGGTTGAATTATGAAGAAGATGAATTTTTATGAAGTTATATGAACCCATGCATGTTTTAATGATTTCTAAAGCTATGATTCATGATGAATTGATGAATGATGAAAAGATGGGTTTTATGAAAGTAGCCATGTTCAATTATGAAATTGATGATGTTTTAAGGATGCTTTGAGGTTGAAGTCTCAATGATGATAATTGTTGCATAGTGAAAGGTTTTCTCACTTGATTGCTCAAATTGATGAATGTGAAAGGATTTTCTCACATAATGGATTCATAATATGTTGAAAGGTCTTTCTCAACTAAAGTTGAATCAAAAGGTTTAAGGAGCTATTCTAATGACATAAGCTTGGATTGGTAACCCTAGTTGTCCTCACTCTAGATAATGATGTGAATTATGATTAAATGACTATTCTGTGGGATTTAAGCTTAGCACCGAGAGGATAATTAGATGGTCTCTCCCATTAGTAGAGACTGGGTTTCTAGAAGTAATCTCCCTATCCCATACCTATGTGCCCCCATAGGATGTCTTAAATAGACCTTATACTAGCTAGTGGATCCACGTAAGCTACAAGTTAAAGGGTTCTACCTTGGCAAGTAGGATGGCCCTATTGGTGTAGGGTTAGACACCAGATTCCATGTTGATAGCTCACATGGTCTTATATGTCGGTTAAGGCTAATTTTTCATAATAGTGAACTAAAGTGATTTAAAGGTATTTTTCCCAAGTAACGTAAAGATGTTTAACTTGCATTGATCATGTTTTACGACTTATGATTTCTAACATTTTCTCATGGTTTAGCTTGGTCATTGCATGATATGAAAATGTCCCTTTTTGCATATTTAAATGAGTTTATGCATGATTATCATACTTGGTACATTTTTGTACTAACGCATACTCTTGCCTACATTTTCTTATAAGTGTAGGATCCGGATCATCCCCATCTTCTCATGGCTAGTTAATTGTATTAGAGATCTTGAAGGATTTGGTGAGTCCTCATATGTTCGAGGACATAGCCATATTTACTTTCATGTCATTTACTTTCTTTCAAAGACTTTGTATGGTTACGTCCCAATGTTCTTTTTGTTCTATGAAGTTTAGATGGCTTTGAGACTATATATAGACTTCCGCTATTGTGTTAAACTCTTTTGATATGGAATTGCCTTTTTAACTCTTTAAATTTCTATCATCTTGTATTTATGTATGCTAAGCGGCTTGTGTAAGACCTTTCGGGGCCTTGTACGCCATGTCACGTCTAGGGGGTACCTTGGGTCGTGACAAACTTGGTATTCAGAGCGCAAAGTTTTAGAGAGGTCCTAGGAAGTCTCATAAGCCACGTCGAGTAGAGTCTTGTTCATGAGTGTAAAACGCGCCACATTTATGAATGAGAGGCTATAAGATGATTAGGAAATTCCACTTCTTTCATTATTCTAAAGTCGTGCCATAGATTTTAACTCTATATGTCTCTCTCATAATCTTTATCCTATGCGTTTCAGGATATGGCGACTTGTCGAAGGGCTTATGCTAGGAGAAATGCGAGAGAGAATGTGGAACAAGAAGCTCCTCCTCAAGCTTCTCAAGTTCCGATCGACCCTTTGACCGAACAAGTGACTAATGCGGAGTTTAGGGCTGTTTTTCAAGTGTTGGCTCAAGCCATGACGACTCAAGCCAATAGGGAGATTGTGGCTCCCGTAAACCCAAACGTGGATACGGTGGCATCTAGAGTGAGGGACTTCACTAGAATGAATCCTCCGGAGTTTCATGGTTTTAAGGTTGAGAAATATCCTCAAGAGTTCATTGATGAGGTTTATAAGGTGCTAATGATCATGGGTGTGACGCCGGAGGAAAAGGCGGAGTTGGCCGCTTATCAACTTAAGGGTGTGGCCCAAGTGTGGTTTGAACAGTAGAAGAATGAGAAGGTGGTTTATGAGGGTCCTCTTGATTGGGAGAAATTCAAGGTTACTTTCCTTGATAGGTTCTTTCCCCTTGAGATGAGGGAGGCAAGGGTGCTTGAGTTCATCAATCTCCGTCAAGGAAGTATGAGTGAGAAAGAGTATGCTTTGAAGTTCACACAATTGTCTCGATATGCTCCTACTATGGTTGTCAATCCTAGGGCAAGGATGAGTAAGTTCGTATCAGGAGTGTCCGAATTGGTGGTCAAGGAATGTCGTACCGGTATGCTTATCCATGATATGGACATTTATCGCCTAGTAGTCCATGCTCAACAAATAGAAGAGGAGAAACTCAAGGAAAGGTCTAGGGAGGCAAAGAGGGCTAAGACCGGTGATGGTAATTTCTCACACTCAAGGTCCATTGGACATGGTCATTCTAGATTTTGACAAAAGTTCTCCGGTCAAGGTTCCTCCAATGCTCATCCTAAGTTCAACAAAGATAGGGTGTCTAACCCTAAGCCTCAAAGAGGAAATGGTGGTGGGTTCTCGTCGGCTACTTGTGCTAAGTGTGGGAAGAGACATGAGGGCAAGTACTTAGCCGGTACGGATAGTTGCTTCGGTTGTGGTAAGAGCGGTCATAAGATAAGGGATTGTCCATCTCACACGGCTAAGGGAAAAGAATGTAAGCAAGCTCCACCTAGTGGTTCGGGTTCCAATGCTCCCAAGCAAAACCGATTCTATGAACTTCAAGCTCGCCATGAGCAAGAGGGTTCTCTCGATGTGGTTACCGATGTGTTGAAAGTCTTTCACTTTGATGTATATGCTTTGCTTGACCTCGGCGCTACTTTGTCTTTTGTGACACCATATGTGGCCATGAGGTTTGATGTTATTCCGGATGTGTTGTTAGATCTCTTTTGTGTCTCTACTCCTATTGGTGAATCTATTGTGACTAAGAGAGTCTATAGAAATTGTCCTATCTTCTTATCCCATAGAGTCACTCATGTTGATCTTGTAGAGCTTGATATGTTAGATTTTGATGTTATTCTTGGGATGAATTGGTTGCATTCTTGTTATGCCTCTATTGATTGTAGAACCAGTGTGGTCAAATTTTAATTCCCAAATGAGCCTATCCTAAAATGGAAGAGGGGAAATTCTATGCCTAAGGGTCAATTTGTGTCATGTCTTAAAGCTAGAAAGATGATTTCTAAGGGTTGCATATACCATCTTGTTAAGGTGAGGGATATGGATTCTGAAACCCCTACTTGAGTCGGTCCCCGTTCTTAATGAGTTTCCGAAAGTGTTTCCCGATGATTTATCCGATATTCCTCCCGAAAGGGAAATAGACTTCGGTATTGACATTTTCCCCGATACGCAACTTATCTCTATTCCTCCTTATATGATGACTCCGGCGGAACTTAAGGAATTAAAGGAACAATTGAAAGACTTGTTGGATAAGGGTTTCATCCGACCAACTATTTCTCCATGGGGTACTCCGGTCTTTTTTGTAAGGAAGAAAGATGGTTCGCTCTGTATGTGTATTGATTACCGTCAATTGAACAAGGTTACCATTAAGAATAAGTATCCTCTTCCAAGAATAGATGATTTGTTTGACCAACTCCAAGGGGATAGTTACTTCTCTAAGATCGATCTTCGTTTGGGTTATCACTAATTGAGGGTGAAGGAAGATGACATCCCTAAGATGACTTTTCGGACTAGGTATAGTCACTATGAGTTCTTGGTAATGTCGTTTGGGTTGACAAATGCTCCGGCCGCATTTATGGGTTTGATGAATAGGGTATTTAGACAATACCTTGATATGTTCGTGATCGTGTTCATTAATGATATCTTGATATATTCAAGAAGTGAGGATGAGCATACCAATCACTTGAGGATTGTGTTGCAAGTCCTCAAGGACCAACAACTCATTGCAAAGTTTAGTAAATGTGAGTTTTGGCTAAGGTCTGTGGCTTTTCTTGGTCACATTGTCTCCGATAAAGGTATTGAGGTAGATCTTAAGAAGACGGATGCGGTTAAGAATTGGCGTAGACCTCTATCACCTTCAGATATTCATAGTTTCTTGGGTTTAGCCAGTTGTTATATGAGATTTATTGAGGGGTTTTCTTCGATTGCTTCTCCATTAACTGCCTTGACTTAAAAGAAGGTTAAGTTCATATGGTCCGAGGCATGTGAGAAGAGTTTTCAAGAGTTGAAAGATAGACTTACTTAGGCCCCGATGTTGACTTTGCCGGAAGGGTCCGATGGATTTGTGGTACCTTTATCCATTATCTCCGATCGTGGTACCCAATTCACTTCTCAATTTTGGAAGTCATTCCAAAAGGGCCTTGGTACTCGTATTAAGCTTAGTACAACCTTTCATCCTCAAACCGATGGGCAAGCGGAACGAACTATCCAAACTTTGGAAGAAATGTTGAGAGCATGTGTAATTGATTTCAAGGGTAATTCGGATGATCATTTGCCTTTGATTGAATTTGCTTACAATAATAGCTACCATTCCAGTATTGGTATGGCTCCATTTGAGGCTCTTTATGGTAGGAGGTGTAGATCTCCTATAGGTTGGTTTGAAGTTGATGAAGTTGCTTTGATAGGTCTTGAATTGGTGCATGAAACTATGGAGAAAGTTCGGCTTATTAGAGAAAGGTTGAAAACGGCTCAAAGTCGACAAAAGTCCTATGCCGATGTTAGAAGGAGAGATTTAGAATTTGATGTTGATGATTGAGTTTACTTGAAAATTTCACCCATGAAGGGTGTAATGAGGTTTGGAAAGAAAGGGAAGCTTAGTCCCCGTTATGTGGGCCCATAACAGGTCTTGAGACGTGTTGGTAATGTTGCCTATGAACTTGACTTGCCTAATGATTTGGCGTCGGTGCATCTGGTTTTCCATGTCTCATTGTTGAAGAAATGTGTTGGTGATCCAACATCTATAGTGCCATTAGGAGTCTTGGCATAAAGGATAGCCTTTCCTATGAAGAAGTTCTGGTTGAGATTTTAGACCGGCAAGTCAGAAAGTTAAGGAATAAAGAAGTTGCTTCCGTGAAGGTTCTTTGGAGGAATCAATTAATTGAGGGTGCTACTTGGGAAGCCGAGGCCGATATGATGTCCCGATAACCTCATCTCTTTCCCTCCAACCCTACTCTAGCTTGAGGTATTTAGTTCCTCATGGTTCATTCTTTTGGTTTCATGTGTCTTAATTACTTCCATGATTCATCATTTATGCATGTTCGTGAAAAGTCTAAATTTTGAGAAAATGAACTAACTTGATTGATTTCTCTATGTTTATGTGCATTTGAGTATGAATTGCATTAAATCTTATGAAATGATGTTTTGAACATGCTTTAGCTTGGAGTTGATGTTTTCCTTCTCGGATATGTGCATTTATGTGATTGCATGCTATGTTGGGTTGTTTGATTAAGTTCTTACCCTCCCTATGATATCTTGATTCCCATTCGAGGACGAATGTTCCCAAGGGGGAGATAATGTAACACCTCAGATTTTAAAAGAAGAAAGTTGCAGGTTTCTGGAACTCTGGTGCCAGTACCAACGGAGCCACCTACGGTCCGTAGGTAGGGCCCGTGATTGGCTAGCCCAGGTTCTCTTATTATGTCAAGCGTCAGTATCTCTTTACGGTTTTCCAGGATGGTCCATCATTCAATGTATAGACCGTAGGTAGGTCTCGTAGGTGAGACCCTGACTTAATGAATCTTCAGGGCCTAAAGTCAGACCTACGGTGTCCATGTACGGACTGTAGGCGAAACCATGAACCGCACATGGTGACCCGTCGTTGGGGGTCCAAAGTTGGAAAACTCTCTTAATCAAATTACGGTGGAACAGGACGGTCCGTAGGTTGACTTACGGACCGTAGGTCCAACCGTAGATGGGGTCCGACAGTTATTGTTTTAAGGGCTTCTTGGTCTTTTCCCTAAATGTTTAGTGCCTAATCTAAGTCGGTTTGGCCATTAACCTAGACCCTATATAAACCTTTTAAGCCTAATTTTACCCATTCCTAATCATTCCCAAAACTCTCCTCTCCCGAATAATTCTCTCTCTAGAAAAACTTGAAGAAGAAGAAGAAAGAGCTAGGGTTTTCAAGTCAAGTCTCCTAATCCTCCATTGATTTCAAGATTTTGGTATTAAGGTATGATGATCTTCATCTATGGATCCCATTCCTCCATAGAGACCCTAAAATCTTCAATTTTCAAGTATCAAATTCCCAAATTGATTTAAGGGTTTTTCTTCTATGATGTGGTTCTTTCAATTGTGATCAAATTACCTTCAATTATGGTTTTCTAAGTATGAATTGTGTTGAATTACATGTTTTAAGATGAATTCCCATGAACCCATATGAATTCCCCAAATTTCGAGATTTATGCATTGATGATGGGTTGAATTATGAAGAAGGTGATTTTTTATGAACTTATATGAACCCATGCATGTTTTAATGATTTCTAAAGCTATGATTTATGATGAATTGATGAATGATGAAAATATAGGTTTTATGAAAGTAGGCATGTTCAATTATAAAATTGATGTTGTTTTAAGGATGCTCTGAGGTTGAAGTCTCAATGATGATAATTGTTGATAGCTCACATGGTCTTATATGTCCGTTAAGACTAATTTCCCACAATAATGAACTAAAGTGCTTTTAAGGTATTTTTCCCAAGTAACGTAAAGATGTTTAGCTTGCATTGATCATGTTTTACGACTTATGATTTCTAGCCTTTTCTCATGGTTTAGCTTGGACATTGCATGATATGAAAATGTCCCCTTTTGCATATTGAAATGATTTTATGCATGGTTATCATACTTGGTACATTTTTATACTAACGCATACTCTTGTCTACATTTTATTATAAGTGTAGGATCCGGCTCATCCCCATCTTCTCATGGCTAGTTCGTGGTATTTGAGATCTTGAAGGATTTGGTGAGTCCTCATATGTTCGAGGACGTAGTCACATTTACTTTCATGTCATTTACTTTCTTTCAAAGACTTTGTATGGGTTACGTCCCCATGTTCTTTATGTTCTATGAAGTTTAGATGGCTTTGAGACTATATGTAAACTTCCGCTATTGTGTTAAACTCTTTTGATATGGAATTGCCTTTTTAACCCTTTAAATTTTTATGATCTTGCATTTATGTATGCTAAGTGGCTTGTGTAAGGCCTTTCGGGGCCATGTACGCCATGTCACGTCTAGGGGGTAGCTTGGGTCGTGACAATTTCAATATTCAAAATTCTTTTTCACTCTAAAGACGAAAGCTTTTCATTCTCTAATATATTTTATAAAAAAAAACACAATATTATAAATGAAGTAATTAGCAATTTCAAAAATGAATTTACCACAAAATGAAAGTGAAAGAAGAAATGAAATTGCAAAAGTAGGGTTCATATATATTAGGGGCTTGGAATAAATGTAAAGTAAATTGAGAAGGCGTGAAATAGGGAAAAAGGGGACCACATGAATGAAAACCAACTAACTTTTCGGATGAAGCAAAGGGAAAAAACAAAATTTAGACGGACTTTTATGTCAGATAATGGAAATGTACAATAGTATTTAAGCATAATAATGATAAGTTATCCAAATTTGTCACGATCCAAAATCGGGTGTGATGATACTTGTCCTATCCAACCAGGACAAGTCAGCATAAACCCAACAAAGCGTAAATGAACAATTTAGAGTAGGATATATAAGTGAAAGTCTTTCAAAACTTAAATAATCTCCCAAGGACTGGTTGTCACATGTACAAGCCGCTAATAACAGAATTGGAAAGAAAATACAAGTCTCAAGTATGTCTTTGTTTCTCAAGTAGAACAAAGCATAAAAACAGGCATGAGAGAGTTCGCCTGAAGACAATAATTACCTCTCTCCGTCTCTTGGGAAGCCTCAGATAGTCAAGAAAAGTGAAACTCACGGTCCGGGCTCGGAACCTACACAAGTGTAGAAGCAAGGGGTGAGTACCAAACAACACGGTACTCAACAAACCAACTAACAAAAACTAGGTAAATCTAATAAAATACGCGAACTCCTTTCATCCCAACCGAACCTCCATAACTACAACATGCACAGAAAAATTAGCCTAACCTAACAATTACCAATACACAGTCCAAACAGTCTCTACAATCACAATTTAGATTCATATGTCACAATTCGCAAGTAATCACACTGTCAATCATAAGAATAGTGCCCATTACACAATAATAAGCAAGAATGTTGATGCACAATCAATGCTCATGCATGCTCACAATCACTGCCAATGACCTCGGCATCACACACTCAACGAAAAAGACCTCGGCATCACAATCTTGCCGAAAAAGACCTCGACTCGCCGAAAGAAACCTCGGCACCACAATCTCACCGGAAAAGACCTCGGCTCGCCGAAAGAAACCTCGGCATCACAATCTCACCGGAAAAGACCTCGGCTCACAATGAATCATCTCATCATAATGCTCAAGAACAAAATGCAATCGGTATGTTCACACAAATAATGAGGAAACGACAAGTTCAAGAAATTCACAATCACTATGAAACTATCAAAGTATTTCACCAATCACGCATCGATTTCTAGATCACAGCATATCACACATTGATTCACAATATTAGAACAAATTTCCTTTTATTACCCAAGTCGATCAATTTAGATTGGTTCATGAAAGAATTCAACTCGTTTCCTCATTCCCATTACTCCCCAACGCATACAAGAAAGGAAATTCGAGAATTCTACAAGATTTACGGAGTTTTAGGAGTTCACTTGCCTTAGCAAAATCACGATCAATCAATAACTTGAGCCTTAACCTTCCGAAAGTAGTCCGAAACACCATAGTATATTCATATAATGATTCACAATCAAATTCCGAAATTATCGACACCAAGATCACAAAATTCGGGAAAAATGGGTCAAAACGGCTCAAAATTTCAATTCCAAAAACGGGGTTTAAATTTGGAAATTTTTACATGGAAACAATCCTCAAAGAATTAGAAAACCCTTGGTGAAAACCGTTTCGAAAATGGAGCTCAAATCAGTTCACAACCAATCAATAAATCAAAAATTCAAAATTCTTGAAAAACCCCAATTCTCCACTTTAAAATTCTCCACTTTAAAACCCCCAATTTCAAGTTAAAATCAAGATACAATCAATGAGTTATGAAGATTATGGGTTAAAATCACTTACCCAATAGTTTCCCAGGAAAATCCTCTTTCAAAATCGCATACCCGAGCTCTCCAAGTCCAAAAATGGTTGAAATGGGTGTTTTTCCAATTAAACACTATTCAGGAAAAAGTAACTCTCTGCAAACGCGGAGGCCAAACACTGGCAACCCTCCACAAACGCAGGCCCTCCTCCGCGAACGCGGAGGTCAAAACACCTTACCCTCCGTGAACGCAGAGGCTTGCACCAGACACCAGGAAATCAGCAAACACACAAGGCAACTAAGTCTCTGATTGGACCCTCGGGATTCGTTCGGAATCTCGTGCACACAAACCAAACATGCTACCCCACTAAATTCGACGTTCCGGACTCAGTGGAACCGTCATAATTTGAATTCGATGTCTCCTTAACTCGGAAGCCGATAAGTCACAACGAAACTAACTTTAAGCCTAAAAAATTCAACCAAGACCACTTCTAGGCCTAAAATCATCCCTCGAATCCAACGGAGTCAGCGGAATTCAATTTCGAGCATTCGATCAACGGATGTTGACCAATGTCAACTTTATGGTAAAAAATTCACTAATTTCCAACTCAAGGCCTCAAATCCACGATATAGCCCCAAATCTGATTCCGTCAACTCTCTTAGACCAATTGCAACATTTCGGAGCTGATGGAATTCCATTTCGAGCTCCGAAACTCTGAATGACCTCAAGTACCATTTTTTGACAACTTAAGCTTCCAAAACTCAAAACTTTCTAAAAATCTTAACTTGACTAGGATTTTCACAAAACCAACTTCGGATATTGATCAAACATGACTCTGAGCAATTCTTGGGAGGGGTAAAACGGTCATTTTGTAAAAATTACCGAAAATGACCTTCAGGGTCATTACAAAATTACCCTTGGCTAGGGAAGCAAGCATGTAATATGTTGACGAACAGCTGCTTCCCTAGCCAATATATATATATATATATATATATATATATATATATATTTATCATAAGTTGCATCATAAGAAAGTGTTATAGGAACCTTTATGTCCCATTCACCCTATTTAAGTTTATTTTAATGCAATAACAAATTATCTTATCCTTGTTTATTTCAATCCAACGTAATTTGACAGTAAGGCGTGTATGAAAGACTCAAACCTACATAAATGATATGAGCAACATAGTGCTACAAATGAAAACTTAGGCCTACTATCAAGTTCAATTTTATCGTTAAAAGCTTTTTTTTTTTTAAATTCAAGGGTTTTCTACGGATCGATTCCTCTGTGTAGAAAGTCAGAAAATCTTTCATTAATAAATATCTGAATTACGGAAAAACAAAAAAGAAAAATAGTATATGATTATGAAGAATATAATATAGTAATTAAATATAGGATTATTTGGTCAAAACTGCAAAAACAAAAAACAAATCTGGCAAATTGTATTAACTATGACAGTTGATTGTTAAACGTTTATCATATGTGTCTTTATTCCACTTTGACTATAGAGTCACTCGAGTTAAACTTGTTTAATTTTTAAACAAAAAGCAATTAAAATTTTAAAAAAATTCAAATTATTATTTGTTTTATTTCTTTTAAAATATACACAAACAAGTGTGAGTTCGCCACTATAAATTCATTATCACAACACAACTTATATTTTCCATTCTAACAAAAAAAAAAATGGCAATCAAATTCAATTCCATCCTTGGGACTCTCTTAGTGGTGATTGCCACCATGCTCCTCCATGTCTCCGAGGCACAAGGCGGTCGGAAAATAATAATCGGAGATGATTGGGTTAACCTACCCGACTTAGAATATCCTAAAGTGGTAGAATTAGGAAAACTTGCAGTCGATGAGCACAATAAAGAGGCTACATCAAGATTAGTGTTTGGAAAAGTAATATCAGAACAAACTCAAATTAAATATAGTGAGGCAACTATAAATTTTTGGCTGACCATCTCCACCATGGAAGGTGATTCACCACATTACTATCTAGTCTTGGTGTCGGACAAGGAGAGGGGGAAATCTAGGAACCTTACTTCTTTCGAAGAATATTTTAAATTTGACGATAGATTCGTACGTACTTACCATTAATTTAGTTGATCAAGTTACTAGATTTGACCGGAGTATCTAATCTTTAAAATAGATCTAGTGTAATTTGTAAAAGTTAATGACATGAATGATATTTGTATGCTATATAGCTATAGTTTGCATAATTGCGCTCCATAGCAAACTCTTAGTTGTATATATCGCTGGTAGACTCTCTGTTTGTATAAAATCACTGGCAGGCTCTCGTTTTGTATAAAAGCGCAGCGATTATATATGTATATCCGTTAGATAATTGTATATATGTAACTATTACGTATATGCATCAATGATTGTGTTTGTATAACTGCATAAAATTTGAATTTGTATACAATTGAATCGAATTAAAACATTTGTATATCAAATCTCTCTCTCGCTCGCGTTATACAACACAAATTATACATTGTAATTTGTATAATTTGTGTTTGTATAAAGCGAGAAAGAGAGAAAGTCAAAAGAGAACTGGGCAAGGGAAGATCTGTATTTGTATATTTATAAGTGTATAGGACGAAAAAATATGTATTTGTATTTGTATATACAGTTCTCTCTCGCTTTATACAAACACAAACACAATTTATACATTTGTGTTTGTATAAAGTGAGAGAGGCGAGCGAGAGAGGGGGCGAGCGAGATCCAGAGTGGCGAGTGAGATTCATCACATGACAAAGTGTTTACTACGAATTAGAATTAAATAAAACTATAGCTATAACATTTATTTTGAATTAATAGTTTGCGATAATGCATAATTTTTCCTTTTTTTTTCTTGTAGCATTATTCCTTTTTGAAGTTTGTATACGTATGTAGATGTTTACCAATCAATTCATCAATCAATAACATCTCAGTTTTTTATTAATAATAATTTATTATAGGAATTTTTATCTAATTTACACTATTCAAGCTTATTTCAATCCAACAATAATTTATTTATCTTCGAAAGTTTTGATTTTAGGAATTTTGTAAATGTCATATATTCTATATCATAACAATAGTTACAATCGATGGATATGAGTAAATATCTTACACGGTTAGATTTTTTTTGTTTTACATGAAACACTAAATTTTTTATGGTTGAAAATAAATGGATATTATTGGAAAAACTTTGAAATAATGACAAACCTTCAAATTTAAACAGATGAATTGTGGTTGTTTGTTATAACTCTGCTGGATACAAGAGCCCGTACTCAATATATATTATTTTATTTTTCTTAATTTATGTGGTACAAATGAAATTAGAAGAGTTAAGCAAATTTTTATATGAATTTAAAATATTTTAAATTTTTAATTATTGTGATTTATAGTACTTTTAATATAAAATTTCAAATAATATACGTTATTCGCTCTGTCCCAATTTATGTGGCACATGTGACATTTTGAAATTCAATCAAATTTTTAATATGTTTTTACAAATATTTTAAGTTGTGATTTATACTACAACTCTTTTTTTAAAAAAAATTTATATAGGAATTTTTACATAAATAATATATTTTATTTGATTAATTATGCTTTTAAGTTTTATTTTATTTTTATTACCATATTTGACATAATTTTAACTTTAATAACCATTTGATATAAATCTATATTAAAGTTCTATTAAAAATATATATATCAAGTGAAGTTTTGAAATTTTTTGTTAAAGTTGTATCAAAACTGGATTAAATATAAACAGTCAGTGGTCTGGTGGTGGTGATTACGAAAAAGAAGAGGTGAAGCTTTGAAAATTTGTATTAAAGTTATATTAAAATTGTATAAATATAAACGATAGTTATAATACAATTTGAATTCGATATTATACATTACTATAAATTTGATAGTTATTATTGCATAACAAATATAATACATTTCTAACAATGTAAACTAATATAAATAGTACCGGAATGACCATTCTCTAATTTTGAAATCTAACTATTTTCCAATGACCAAATGGAACAGCAGTGCATCTCTATCAGTTATGTGAACTTTTCTAATAATTTGCCTGAGTCTATTGACTATCTAACTTCAGTAAGTTATTTGACTCTTGAAAAATGCAACCTTAGAGGAGGGCCTATTCCTGAATCTCTTTCTAATCTCAGTCGTGTAGAGTTTTTGCGCCTTTTAAGAAAACTCAGTGAATGGAACAATACCATCAATTTTAGCGATTATAAAAGATTGAGAGAAGGATAGATTGATTAAGAAGCTGGTTAATTAATTAATATTGATTCAAGTTTTAGCGAAATTAAATTGTTAACTCCTCTTAAAACCTTATGTTTGAAGGAATTTTAAGACCAATTTGAGGCCAGACATGAGCCCATTTTCGTTTATTCCCAAGACCCAATTCTCACAAGTCACAACCCAGCAACAATACACCCGAACCCGACTCCCAACCTTGGCGTCGTCTTCTTCACCCGAACCCGAACCCGAACCCGTCTCCTCTCTCCCTTCCGACCGTTGGAGAATCAAGCTACGTGGTGTGTCCTTCTCCAAGAATCGGACCGTTGCCCTAACCTTATTATCCATTGAGAGGAATTCAAATTTCAATTCCAAACCCCACCGTTTTCCCCCTTTTTTTCGACCCCTATATAAATTCCCCCCAACAACACAGAAAGGTCCTTTCAAAATTTGGAGTTCATCTCTTTGGTTAAACTCCTTGCTGCTCCAGAAAAGGTAAAATTCCTTGTTTGTTTTTATTACGCTTTGAATTTGGACTTAACTTTCTTTAGTTTATGCTGTCTTCGATTTAGCCTCATGTTGTTATAATGAAATGTTGTGTTTGGGTTCATAGGTTGAGATACACTCTTAATTTCTTGATATATTATCATTTGTTGTAATCCCATCCTCGTTTAAATCTCTTCATTGCTGCCTTCCTTTTTGCTTAAATCTCTTAACTGATTAAGTCATGTATGTAGTATGCTCTCTTCATTCCAAAATGTGGTTATAATTCATTTGTGAATCCAATGTTTGTTAATTTCTTGTTTCTTTACTCGCTGTGATCTGGGATTTTTTTTAGCTTCATCCTTTTTAATCTCTTGGTGATTCCAAGTTTCGAACCAACAATCTTAGGGTTGGAAGCGAAGGGTGGTTATCATTCGACCAACCCCTTTTGTGATCTGGGTTGAAAGCAAAAAGGTTTTTTTTTCTTCATTTTCCCTAATGTGATGATCTGTTTGTTTTTATTATGTTTTGAATTTGGACTTAACTTTCTTTAGTGTTTTCTTGGCTGTTCGTCGTTACCACTCTGTTTATGTTGTCTTCGATTTAGCATTATTTTGCTCATCTTGTTATAATAAAAGCGACATGTATGTGATTCTTCAAAAAATATTTGCTGGTGATCTGCATTTTCTATTTAAAAATGGTGTGTTTGGGTTCATAGTTGTTGAGATACACTCTTAATTATGTTAAATTTCTTAGCTACTGTTGATATATTATGATATCCTCGTTTAAATCTCTTGATTGCTGCCTTCGTTTTTGCTTAAATCCACTCTGTGTTCATTCAATAAAAGCTGCCCTTTTATCACTGTTGAGTTCCATTTGATCATCTTGTGCACTTGGCCATCAATTTATTCTTCGTATGACAGCTTGCTGTTTCAAGCAGTAGCATGTTTCTGTTTGCTCACATGTAGTCTGTTTAAGTGTTGGGAATTTTTCTATCTGGAGGAAAATTTTGTATGTCCGTCCATATACAGTGTGACAAGTGTGCATGAATATCTATACTTTCCTCCCTATGATTCTTAACTGATTAAGATGAGTACGTAGTATGCCCTCTTCATTCCAAAAAGTGTCCAGAATGTGAATTTTGTGAATCCAATGTTGTTTTCTTTAATCTACCTGATATAATGTTATGACTTTAGGTAGGGTGCTTCTATGGTAGTTTTCGTATTTAGCAGAGTCATGTTCCTAATTTTTTTGCGTGAATTGAAAGTTGTCTTAATTTCTTTAGTTGTTTGGTTATTTGAAATAAGTTTTGTCGGGATATAATGTTGTTATTGAGAATATTGGACCTTGTTTCTCTATTAGCTGCTGCGTGTTTCTCCTCCTGTTGAAATGGAATTATATTTCAAGCTCCTTTGGAAATGTTTTGCATTCTTAAGATTAATATTACAAACGTGTCTCATCAGCCTTGTCTTGTTTTCTATCCATATGCTTGGTTTTCTCTTTATTTGGAATGCTAATTGTTTGTTTAAATAAGAATTTGATTATGCATATTGTAATATAGTATCTAAAATGATCCCTTCTTTTATTTAGTTTTCTAAAAACACATGTTGACCTAGTGACCTGGACATATGATATTTGTCCAGTTGTTTTCTCTGCGGAATTATTCTGAAAAGATTTTCAATACTTCCATCTTTTGTACATGATATTGGTTATGAAAATGTGTGCTAGTTAAGTATCATTATTTTTAGTGCTAATGGGTGTTTGCTATCAATCTGGAGTGCTAGATTTCTTTTAAATCATAGTAATATTCTGTTTTGATCCCTTTACATGTGATATGAATGAGTATTTTATCCTTATTATTTTTCTATGCATGCAAAATTCGATGGAGTCCAAGTTGGACTCAAATCCTTCCTCAGGGGCTACGAAAGCCTAAACTTTCTTATCAAGTCAACCTCAGGTGTGTCTCCAAGCAAAAGGAAGTGAAAATACAAGAGAAATGGAAGCTAATATACAGGTGGAACAGGTCTGATATATGGCCGATATGCAGATGTATACAAGCAGTGTATACACAATGAAAATGGGCTAAACCCATGAATTTCAGTAGGTGTTGCAGATGGGCTAGGCCCAAAACGCAAGCAGCAATAGTCTGAGAAGACTGAGTTACTTAGAATTAGGACAGGAGGAACAAATTTGGGCCTGCCAGCCCAACAGTTTCAAAATTTGGTCAAGGGCCCAAGTTTATGATTTTCATTTCCCTTTATTTTCTCTTTGATTGTAATTTGTTTGTTTAACTTTATTTTTAATTAACCTAATTAATTTTCCTTAAAGACTTAACCATTTTTGTTTTAATGATTTATTCCATTTAAATGATTTTATTTAACTATCTCTCCTTACCTGATCATTTTTTTATAATAAAGTTTCTTTCCTTCTAAATTATTTTAAGTGCTTTAAGTTAATTTATTTTCAAATAATTTTAAATATCTTTTATCTAGTTTTCTAAAAAAGCATGTTGTCCACTTGTTTCAGATTTTCAATACTCCATCTTTTGTACATGATATCGGTTATGACATGTGTGCTAGTTGAGTATCATTATTTTTAATGCTAATGAGTGTTTGCTATAGCAATCAGGAGTGCTAGATTTCTTTTAATTCATACTATATTCTGTTTTGATCCCTTTTACATGTGATATGAATAAGTATTATAATCCATATTATTTTTCTATGCATGTAAAATTCGATAGAGTCCAAGTTGAACTCAAATCCTTCCTCCTTTCATTTCGGGGGGCAGGGCCTCGTTGGGGGAAAAGTCTCGCGGAGGATAGGGGGCGTGGGCAGGGCCTTGCGGAGGGAGAGGCCTCGCGGGGGGCGGGGCCTTACTGGAGGCGGGGCATCGAAGGGGACGAGGCCTCGCAGGAGGGGAGGGGGCGGGGGCGGGGGCGGGGGCAGGGCCTGGGGCCTCGTCCGGGGAGGGGGGACCTGGGGCCTCGCAGGGGGTGGGGCCTCGTTGGGGGAAATGCCTGACCTCGCGCCAGGGCGGGGCCGGGGCGAAGCCTGCGGCTTGGGGCCTCGCGGGGGGGGGGGTTTCGCGGAGAGGGGGGGCCGGCGGGCCTGGGGCCTCGCGGAGGCCTGGCCTGGCTTCCTAGGGGCAGGTGGGTGGGGCCTCGCGGGGGCGGGCGGGCGGGTGGGTGGGGCCTGGGGCCTAGCCTGGGGGCGGGGCCGGGGCCGGGGCTGGGGCCTAGCCGGGGGGCGGGGCATGGCGCCTAGCCTGGGGGCGGTGCATGGGGCCTGGCGGGGGGCGGTGCATGGGGCCTGGCGGGGGGCGGGGCCTGGGGCCTGGCGGGGGACGGGGCCTGGGGCCTGGCGGGGGGCGGGGCCTGGGGCCTGGCGGGGGGCGGGGCCTGGGGCCTGGCGGGGGGGGGCCTGGGGCCTGGCGGGGGGGGGGGGCCTGGGGCCTGGCGGGGGGGCTGGGGCCTCGCGGGGGGGCCCTGGGGCCTCGCGGGGGGGCCTGGGGCCTCGCGGGGGGGGCTGCGCCCGGGCCTCGCGGGGGCGGGGCCTTGGGCCTCGCGGGGGCGGGGCCTTGGGCCTCGCGGGGGCGGGGCCTTGGGCCTCGCGGGGGCGGGGCCTTGGGCCTCGCGGGGGGGGGCCTTGGGCCTCACGGGGGGGGGCCTGGGGCCTCGCGGGGGGCGGCGCCTGGGGGCGCGCGGGGGGCGGCGCGGGGGCGCGGCTCAGCCTGGGGCCTTGCGGGGGGGCGGAGTCAGCATGGGGCCTCGCGGGGGGTGGAGCGGGCCTGAGGCCTTGTGGGGGCCTGGGGCCTCGGTGGCGGGGCCCGGCGGCTTGGGGCCTCGCGGGGGCGGAGCCTGGGGCTTCTCGGAGGGGGGCCGGCGGGCCTGGGGCCTCGCGGGGGGTGGAACGGGCCTGAGGCCTAGCGGGGGCCTGGGACCTGGCTTCTTGGGGGCAGGCGGGCCCAGCCTGAGGCCTCGCGGGGAGCTTGCGGGGCGGGTCCTGGCTTTCTTTAGGAGGGCGGTCCCAGCCTGAGGCCTCGTGGGGGGCAGGGGGCGAGGCCTAGCGCGGGCGGTCGGGCCCAGCCTGAGGTCCGTGGGTGGGAGGGTGGGGCTGGGTCCTTGCGGAGGGCGGGGGGTTGCTGGGCCTCGTTGGGGTTTGGGCCTCGCGGGGACCTTGCATGTTACCTTATTTAATTCAACTAATAATCGGTTTTCAACTTTGACAACATGATACAACTTTTTCTCTTTGCATGGCGGATTAAAAGAGCTGCTGAATTCACATTGTTGTTCTTAAAACAGCTTCAAGGTTCAAAAATTTGTATCCATTTTTCTTGATATTATGCATGGGGTTGATAACCATCACAATATTTGTTCTGAGTTTAACGTTTGCTGAATAATAATAAATTTCGTTGGTTTCATTTGATGTTTCAACATTTTTTGATAACTCAACTTCTGGCACAACTTGTGTTTCATCAGCAACTAGTACTTGGTTGATCTCGGGATTCGAGGTCTCATTAGAGAGTCATCTGAATTATGTTCAAGAAAGTTTTTTAGTTCATTGCTTGGCTGAACTTGAGTTCTGAAGCATCAGTACATTGAGTTCATTCTTTCAGCTGAATCCCAACAATTCTATGATAGTTAATGTTATTATGACTTTATTGTTTTGTATTATTCTCATTGAAAGGTATAAATTCCTTTGGTTATTGTCAATTTTGTTGAAAATTTGGTACAAATTGGTTAAAAAATATTTGCTTAGTGTTATTTTTGAATATTTATTTAGTTTCCTGATATTTCATTTCCAATCTGTGTTCGATTACTGGCAGATGCGAGATTGATGAGATTTATGGATATATATCATTAGTTTTAGCATTGCTATTTTGATAAAAGCAAGACTCTCACTGCTTCAGATATCAACACTAATGGTGGTTTTTCTACCGCCCACAGCAAAAGATTGCTATCCTCCCTTTGTAAAAAGCTTTCTTTAAGATATCAGACTTCTTTAAGTATCATCGTCTTCTAATTTTCTGTTGGTAAGCTTAAAATTAAACAAACTCATTGGGGTGTAACACGTCCTTGCAAAACCCACAGGGCTCTATGTAACCGCTTGTATCGATGCCCGCATGCTAGAGTTTCATTCGCAATGGCTCGTGCTTGTCAAAGGTATAGTTGAGTCATGAATTTGAAGATACTCTACAATTTTTTGCTTTGTGAATGAGTTTTTTTTTGTTTGATTCTTAATTATGTTACCCGTGGAAAACATTTTGGGAATGGATTTTGAGCCATTGTAACTCTTCCAAAGACATTGTTTGGATCATTCTTCTTGTCAAGTCTTGATGGATAGAAAACTACTCGGCCCGGTATTTGTAGCTAAGCTAGCGATGTTCCATGACCAAAACTAGAATTAATAGGCTGGCCTAACAAGTTGAACTGTGTGTAAACCTAAGCATATACAAGTTAAGCCTTTAATTCCTTCATGAGTGACATTCTTTTCTGTGAATGTTTAAATCAGCATTTCCTTAGTTGACGTGCCCCTAACTGATGATTTACTTTTGACACAAATGATATTGAAATTGATGAACATCAAATTGATCATCTGCACTTTCAGAGGGTGATGATGCCAAATTCAAACTTAGAACACATGAAGAAATCATAGTAAAATAATAAAAAACTTGTGTAATCATATTTTTATTGATTTTACGACTTCTCATTCTGAATTGTGTCCAATAAATATTCAATCATCTTATATCTTTTAGGTCCTTGATGCATCATTAGCGGCTGAACAGGCAAGAGACAAGCTTCAATGCCAAGAAAAACTTGAGGTAGGTTAATTAGTTTAAAGATCACATGTAACACGGAAGTTGAACAAAATAATACATGAACTAAATTTTTTTATTACTTTACTTGTAAATATGGGCATTACTGGAGAGCCTCAAACCACTGGGTTGCAGCACCTTGTTGTGTCTAGGGTGTCCAAAGTATTAAAATTTAACCGTTTTGAATAACATTTTACTTATATGGTATAATTTTTCGACGAAGGATATCCAATTGGACACCCCTAGGACACTGTAGTCAATTGGGTACAATGCAAACCTTGTGCTCATTGTTTTACCCCTTTTCGATCCTCGAAAAAGCTCAACTTATAACATAATTGGTTGTCATAGTATTTAGAATGTGAGCTAATGAGAAATTCATATTGTTATAGAAAAAATGTTTATGAATATTAGGGTGTTATGGTGATAATTCTTATAGTATTGGTGATGTTGCTTCTGAGACATTCACATTTGAATCAACAAAATCCAAAATAAAAAATGTTGATAATATTTCAATTCCACGTGTTATTATTGGTTGTGGACATAATAATAATGGTCTTTTCAGCAATCGTAGTGCTGGGGATTGTTGGATTAGGAGATTCAAAAATCTCTATTATTAAATAACTTGATAAACAAATTGAAGGGATTTTCTCCTTTGTTTAGTCCCAAATGGCACCATCTCCTCCTCTCAATAAACAAATTGTTGGATTAGTTATCTAATTGTTATATTATGTGACAAGAAAGAGAAAAAAAGATCCCTTTAATGAGTTTTCTATATGTTATGAGACGAAAAGTGTTGTCGATTTTCCTAAGATTGTGTTCCATTTCACGGATGTTCATATCGAGTTACAAATACATTATCAAAAGTTGATAAAGATGTGGCTTGTTTGACAATTGTTAAGGGGGGTGGGGTGGGCGGGTCTATATGGTGTTTATGGAAACTTGGCACATATGAATTTCCGTATTGGATATGATCTTGTGAATCACAAACTCTATGACTTTCCTACTGATTGTACCTACCACGGATAAATTTGGATTATAATTTCATATTTTTAATTAATTAAATTTGGCCTTTACTTTGTTTAATGGGAGTATGTATAATTTGGAACGCCCTTTTTTTTAACTTCATCATAATTATAATCTATTAATTTGGAATTTTCCTACTGAAGAAAAAAGAAGAAGAAGAAGGCAAAGTACTAAAAGTGATACAAACTTCCTACGGAAGGTTTCGTAAAGGTTTCACAAAAAAAATTGATTGGAAGCTATATCACCAAACTATTCATGGCTAACACACAAAAAATTGAGAAAATCACTTAATTCTTGTAAAGTGGCCCCTAAATGCTCAAAAATGGTGAGACTCATGTACATACTGCTCCCCCAAGTCCTTACAGATAGTTCCGTAAAGGTTTCACAAAAAATCGACCGGAAGTCATATCACTAAAATATTCATGGGCTAACACACATGAAAAACTGATAAAATCGACTAATTCCCGTAAATAAACCCCTAAATGCCCAAAAATGCCTCAAATAATGTTGAGATTGTACGTACCAACTCCCTACGTAGGGATCCGTAAAGGTTTCGTAAAAAATGAATGAAAGCAATATCACCAAAATATTCATGGGCTAACACACATGAAAAATTGACAAAATCACCTAATTCATGTAAATTGGCCCCAAATACCCAAAAATGTCTCAAATGGTGAGACTGTAGGTACTACTCCTCGAACTCCGTACGGAGGATTCCGTAAAGGTTTCGCAAAAAAATCGACCAGAAGCCATAGCGCCAAAATATTCATGGGCTAACGCACATGAAAAACTGAGAAAATTGCCTAATTCTTGTAAATTGTTCCTTAAATGTCCAAAGTTGCCTTAATAATGGTGAGATTGTATGTATTGCTCCCCCCCACTCCCTACGGAGGGTTTCATAAACATTTTGCAAGAAAATCGACCGAAAATCATATCACAAAAATATTCATGAGCTAACACACATGAAAAACTGAGAAAATTGCTTAATTCTCTAAATTGGCTCCTAAAAGCCTCAAAATATGGTGAGACTATACGACTCAATGACAGAGCCAGACATTTTCTGGAGGGTGTGCAAAATTTAAAGAAGCAACCAACAAAAATATTTAGTGAGTGGATTCACATCTATCTTGCTTAAGATAATGACTTTACCATCGATCATGAACGGCGTCATAATTTGTTTTCAACCAAATACAATTCATATATCTTTTTATCTTCGGGTTGGATTGCTTGTACTTACAAAAACAAATGGTGAATTTTATAGATTGAAATAATGATGATTTGATAATGTATGAGTCAAGATTTTTATTAAACACATATCACACATTCAAGAAAACATAACACTAATTTATCGATTTTTACTTAAATCTAAATTATTTTTATCATTGATTTTGCTACTTCTTAATTTAATGAATGTTAAATTTGTTGTGCTTTGATAAAGAATATGTGAAAATCCTAATCAAAAGTGTCAAATCCAGTTAGTTCTCTTGATTTACCTATAAAATCATGAAAGAAATTAACCTGTTATAAAAAATAAAATAAAATAATTTAGAAAAAAAACCAGGCCAAAACTTGGGGTGAAGAGAAAATACAATGATATATGGATAATTACACATAATCTTTTCTTCTAGTTTTTTAGATAGAAACTTGTTTGAAATATTATTATTAATTTAATACAAATAAATATCTAATATGAAAGTTTCAATTGAATTTACTTATTAATAAAAAAAAAATTTATCATAATTTATGAGACATACTTTCTTTTTTAGTATGTCCCAAAAGTCTATGATTAGAAATAATTTAACTTTAAAATTATACTTTTATTTAATTTTTAATCAACCTTTTCTTTATAATGAAATAAATTATAACTACATATATAATTATATAATGTGATGAAGGAAATAATATCTAATTGTTCTAAAGAAGAAAAGGAAGTTAGTACAGGACCAACAAAAAAACTCTTGAAATTTGACTAATAAATAAATGAAGTTAAGAGCAAGAATTGATCCTTTAACCTCTCGCACGTGGCACACTCTTTGACACTGAGCCAAAGGCTCTAACCATGTCAAGGTTGTGCAAACTGAAGTATATATAGATATTCAATAAATTTGACCTACATATATCGGATAATTTTTCGACGAAGGGTGTTCACGTGCACAACCTTTGTTGACTGTAGCTCCGCCCGACTCCCTACGAAGGGTTCCATAAAGGTTTCACAAAAAAATCCACCGAAAGTCATATCACTAAAATATTCATGAACTAACATATATGAAAAACTAAGGAAACCGCTTAGTTCCCATAAAATTGGCCCCTAAATGCCCAAAAATGCCTTTAAAATAGTGAGACTATACTAATACATACAAAAAAACTGAGAAAATCGTTCAATTCTTATAAATTGACCCCTAAATACACAAAAATAATACTAGAGTTAAACATATTTTATCAACAAAAAAAAAAAATTCTTAGATATCAATTTAATATGAAATATTCGATTATGAACAAAGGAATACTTAACCACCTCCCGCCACTAATTTTTTATTTGTTCATTTAATGTGAGTCGTGATATTTGATAATAAAGTGTACCCTTACGTAATTTTCCATTATAATTATTAACAAAGTTGATGCTACTCTTTCTATAAATAGTTCTTTCCTCTTCATCATTCTTCTAGCCTGTTTGGCATTACTACTAAAAATTACTTATTTTTTAAAGTATTTTTTTAAAATAGCTTTTCAGAAAAATGCTATTGAAAAAAAAATTGTATTTGGCTAATTCATTTAAAAAGTGTTTTGGAGAGTCAAATTATGAAAAAGGGCAAGTATCAATGTACTTTTAATAATAAGATATTTTATAGATCTATTACAAAAGTTTTAATTAAATTAAAATGCACATATTCAAATTTTCAATCAATACTATACATAGATAAACAAATAGATTAGATATTAATATAATATTAACCTGATGATTAAAGTATAATTAAAAATATCAAGCAAAATAAATTTAAAAGCCATTTCACAAGTTAAATCACTACATACAAAGAATAATATTGTTTTCTTAAAAACCATTCTACATAAACTTTCTTTTTTTATTCCTGCAAAATATTGATGTTATTTTTATTTCTAATTCTATAAAATAATACGTAAAATAATATATAAATATTAATATATAAACGTAAAATAAAATAAAAAAATTATTATAAAAAATAAAATTCTTGAATGAAACTCAACCAAACTTATGAGATATGCTAATTAATTAATAAGGGATATATTGGTAAATATGTATATATGAAAGAGATGTTTTAGTCTTCAAAAAAATAATTTTTTGCTTTTGCTTTTGCTTTTTTTAAGAAGCAGAAATTTTTAGCTTCTTTCCAACCGCAGATAATAAGTGACCCGATTATGTAAATATCGTGCTTATCAAGAAATTTACCTATAATTATTGTACCTTGCTTGTAAGTGACCTAATTATTGTAAATATTGTTAGTACACACTCACTTAATTAGGTTTACGCATCAAGAAACTTACATATAATTACGGTACTTAGCAAATAAGTGACCTGAGGGGCGGACCTATAGGTTGCCGAGGGGGTTCACCCGAACCCCTTCGGCAAAAAGTTACGTTATATATTTAAGGTATTTCAAAGATTTTTTATGTCTATATATTGATTTTGCACCTCCTAAATGTAAGGTTAGAGGTTTTTCGAACCCCCTTAATTGAAATCATGGATCTGCCACGGAGTGACCTGATTATATAAAACTTTTAGTACACACTCACTTAATGCTTATCAAGAGATTTACTTATAATTATTATAACAGGCTAAAAAGTGACCTGATTATGTAAATATCGGTAGTGTATACTCACTTAATGCTTATCAAGAGACTTGCCTATAGTAGAAGTAGTAGTAGTAGCGGCAGCAACAACGTATATATCAATTTATCATAAGTTGCATCATAAGAAAGTGTTATAGGAACCTCTATGTCCCATTCACCCAATTTAAGTTTATTTAATGCAATAACAAATTATCTTATCCTTGTTTATTTCAATCCAACGTAATTTGACAATAAGGTGGGTATAAAAGACTCAAGTCTACAAAAATGATATGAGTTATACAACATAGTGCTACAAATGAAAACTTAGGCCTACTATCAAGTCTGATTTTATCGATAAAAGCTTAACTTTTTAAAATTCAAGGATTTTCTAGGATCGATTCACTCTGTGTAGAAAGTCAGAAATTGAACATAGAAAATCGTTCATTAATAAATATTTGAATTACGGAAAAAGAAAAAGAAAAATAGTAGATGATTATGAAGAATATAATATAGTAATTAAATATAGGATTATTTGGTCAAAACTGCAAAAAAAAAAAAAAACAAATCTGGCAAATTGTATTAACTATGACAGTTGATTGTTAAACGTTTATCATATGTGTCTTTATTCCACTTTGACTATAGAGTCACTCGAGTTAAACTTGTTTAATTTTTAAACAAAAAGCAATTAATTTTTTTTTTTTAAATCAAATTATTATTTGTTATATTTCTTTTAAAATATACACAAACAAGTGTGAGTTCTCCACTATAAATTAGCCCACCCAATGAGGTCTTTTCATTATCACAACACAACTTATATTTTCCATTCTAACAAAAAAAATGGCAATCAAATTCAATTCCATCCTTGGGTTAGTGGTGGTTGCCACCATGCTCCTCCATGTCTCCGAGGCACAAGGTGGTCGGAAAATAGTAATCGGAGACGATTGGGTTAACCTACCCGACTTAGAAGATCCTAAAGTGGTGAAATTAGAAAAATTTGCAGTCGATGAGCATAATAAAAAGGCTACAACAAGATTAGTGTTTAAATAAGTAATATTATGACAAAGTTCAATTAAATATAGTAGGCAACTACAAATTTTCGGCTGACCATCTCCACCATGGAAGGTGATTCACCACATTACTATCTGGCCGTGATGTCGGACAAGGAGTGGGGAAAATCTAGGAACCTTATTTCTTTCGAAGAATGTTTTAAATTTGACGATAGATTTGTATGTCCTTACCATTAATTTAGTTGATCAAGTTACTAGATCTGACTGGAGTATCTAATCTTTAAAATAGATCTAGTATAATTTATAAAAGTTAATGACATCAATGAAACGAATCTTCAATTGATATGAGTATGTTTTTATATAGGGAAAAGGGTCAAAAATACCCCTCAACTTTGTTTTATTGGTTGACTAAGCCCCCGCCGTTAAAATTAAGTTATTCTTACCCCTGCCGTCTACAAACTTATCATATGTGCCCATCAATTGGATGGAAAGCCCCAAATCAACTAAAATTACCCAATTTCGATTAAAATGACCCGATTTTCTCTTTTAATTCGAACCCGACCCTCTAAATTAAACCAAATTAATTCGTATCAAATTAAAACCCTAAATATATCTCTCTAGTATTCTTCATCTTCTTCATCTCTACTCCGAACCCGATTTTCTCTTTTTGTATTAGCTTCTCGTTGAACTCTTTTTGTATTCTTCATCTTCTTCATCAGCATGAAATTATTAATTGCTTCTTTGTGGTATACTAATATGTCAAATAAGTAAACGTCAAACCGAAAAGAAAGAAGTCCAAGCTTTTCTTGTAGTTGTGGCTCGTTGTGTAAATATATTCGAAGTCATTGTTAAAAGCTTTTATGGATATTAGTTGTTGAATTGGAGCCTGAAACTTGAAGAACCAACCAAAAAAATTTCATAGCCATTAATGGAGCTTGGATCTTGAGTTCGAAATTTGGGTTTTTACAAGCAGTTTCAACTTCAAAGAATTAATAACTTCAACTTTTCTTCCCAAAATACCCAAATCGAAAACAACACACCCATTTCTTCACAACTGAAATCACATATTTGAATTTGTGTAATTAGATGATATTCCATCTAAAATTGTTGTAGAATGATCTTTTTTAGTTTATTTCTAGTTGTTGTTATTTTCTGGTGGAATTCGACCGCCTCGTGCTGCCATTTTTGCCTCGTGTGCAACGGATTTGAAGAACTAACGAACACATCTATACAAGTGACTTTTGAGAAAGAAGGTTTTTGAATTATTTTAATAGCAACATTGTTCTTGTTTTTGTGCATGAACATAGGGCTGATATATCTTCATCCTATGTTTTTGCTTCCAACATTGCTTCTTAAAAGCTCATTAATGGTGGAAATTTCTCTGTTCGATTAGGAATTAAAATGGGTTTTGGTGAATCTATTTTGTGATTTTACTTTCTTTTTTTTTTTTGTTTATGCATTTGGTATCTAAGATCAAATTATATGGGTTATGGGTCGGATATGATTGAGAATTTGTTTTAAATGGATAATCGGGTTGAAAATGGAAATTTGAAATTGATTTGGGGGAAACCGTTAGTTTGAAGGGTACATGTGATAAGTTAGTAGACGGCAGGGGTAAGAATAACTTAATTTTAACGGCAGGGGCTTAGTCAACCAATAAAACAAAGTTGAGGGGTATTTTTGACCCTTTTCCCTTTTATATATCCATTTATATTTAATGTTGTGTGATCACTCGATAAGGCTAGCATTTTAATTTTTTTTTGCTTGTAGTATTTTTCCTTTTTGAAGTGTGTATACATACGTAGATGTTTACCAATCAATTCATCAATCAACAACATCTCAATTTTGGCCGATACGCAGATGTACACAAGCAGTGTATACACAATGAAATTGGGCTAAACCCATGAATTTCAGCAGGTGTTGCAGATGAGCTAGGCCCAAAACGCAAGCAGCAATAGTCTGAGAAGACTGAGTTACTTAGAAGGGCAACTTACAGATATGGCAAATGCATTTAATAAAATAACGCTATATGGGTATATTTTATGTAATTACATTCTATGGGTATATTTTAGTTTGCTTTTAAGTTTTTTTTGTTTGTATATGGCGTGATTCTTTAAAGTCAAATATACACATTCTGTTTTAACAATTAATGAGAAGCGTGTCAATTAAATACTCCTTGTTCCAAAAAAAAAAGAGTTCTATTTCCATAGAAACTCCATACGAAGAATCAGATTATTCCTACAACTGACTACTGAAGCTTAGGATTAATCAAAGCTATCGTATATTGAAGTGCAGGTAAGGATTTAGTTCGGTTAAATTCATGATTTCTCTTCTTATTCTTTGTTAAGTGGTAACATTCACTGTTTGAGTCGAAGTGTGTTTATGTATATGAACAGGAAGTCACAAATTGTATATTACAACGTAAAGTTTGTATATTGTAGAGTTGATAAAAGTTGTGTATAGTTGTTTTGAGTTTTAATGGTGTAAAAACTTGTATGTGAAATGTATATATAAATTCTATATGAATATTGGAAACGTTTGTGTATAAATTTGTAAGTGAAGTGTATTATGATTTGTATATGAACGTGTGTGTATATACATTCTATGCAGGCTATTAAAAAAAGTTTGTATATTGTACGATTATGTATTATTTGTATACTTTTTTTTATATTGTGTATAAATTGTAGGATTAATTGTAACTAATTGTATATAGAATGGTTGTATACAAATCTACAAGTTTGTATATTGTGTTATTTGTATATGATTATTTGTATAATCATGTTTACTGATTTTGATTTGTATATTAGTATAATCTGAATAGGAACGTGTGTGTATATACATTCTGTGTATTCTTTATATAAGTGAAAAAAAATTGTATATTGTACGATTCTGTAGTATTTAGATAATTTTGTTTATATTGTGTATAAATTGTAGGATTAATTGTAAGTAATTGTATATAGAATGGTTGTATACAAATCTACAAATTTGTATAGTGTGTTATTTGTATAATCATGTTTAATGATTTTGATTTGTATATTAGTATAATCTGAATAGAAACGTGTGTGTATATACATTCTGTGTAGTCTTTATATAAGTGAAATTTTTTTGTATATTGTACGATTATGTAGTATTTGTATAATTTTGTTTATATTGTGTATACATTATATAATTAATTGTAATGAATTGTATATAGAATGGTTGTATACAAATCTGCAAATTTGTATAGTATGTTATTTGTATAATCATGTTAATTGATTTTGATTTGTATATTAGTATAATCTGAACAGATGGCTTCTTTGACATTTTGGTTATGCATTCTGGAAAATGGGACGATACAAATTGTTACGTCGATTATACTATAGAGGGGTAGTAATTAAAGAACAAGCATAATTTCTTGAGTTTTATACAATAATTGCGACACAGATTGGAGTTGACGTGGGTAAGAAAGCAATGAAGATTGGGTATAAAGTTGAAGAAAGCAATACACAAATGATTATATACAATGACATGGGTGTTAGGGTGTATGTAATGCTTAATAATGCTAACATTGAATTTAACAAATTCCCCGTTTGTATTACTGTGGTGGATTTGTGCAATAAACAGAGCCAATTATGCCATAGTTCAGCAGGTAGAGAGATGGGAATATTGGTGTCAAAGAATAATGATGATATTGCTGGACAAAGTTCACAGCATATGGCACTAGCAGAGTTGGAAAACCCTGATATTGCGTTTGGGTCGCTGGATACTAATGTGGTGATTTCAGATCCAACAAACAAACATGTTGAAATTGATCAAGTATATAGGAACAAGAAAACTTTGAAATCCGTTATGGAGAATTATGCAATTGCAGAAAGATTTCAATACAAAACAGTGAGGTCAAATTCAGTCAGGTAATACTTTTTTATGTATTTGTATATGGGTTTTTAATTTTTTTTTTGTATATATTAGAATATAAAATGTATATTGATTGTGTATGGTGGAAAACTTATATAGTTATACACTGGAATGTTATTCTGAGGGGTGTGAATGGTTAATGAAGGCATCGAATATCAACAAATCTAGAATGTTCCGAATTAGAGCATTCAACACACATCATACATGTCCTTTAAAGGATAGAGTTTATTCACAAAGACAAGCAGCTAGCAATTTGATTGGAGGGATTGTGAAACCCAAATTGGCAGATCACAAGCATAAATATACGCCATCTGACATTAAAAAGGATGTGAAACTAGATCTTGGAGTCGATGTTAACTATATGTTGGCTTGGAGGGCAAAGGAGAAAGGTTTGGAATCATTGAGGGGTACACCAGCTGGATCGTATGCAAAATTATCTGCGTATTTGTATATAATGGATATAAATTACCCAGGATCCCATATACGAATGAAAAAGGGTCTGAATAATGAGTTCTTGTACCTATTTGTTGCTTTGAATGCATTTATACAAGGGTTTGAGCATTGTAGAGCAGTTGTTGTGGTGGATGGTAGTCACCTGAGGGGACCATATAATGAAACATTTGTGGCAGCAAGCACGTCAGATGGCGCAGGTATGTTGTATTTAATAATCTGTATATGTATAAGTCAACATTTGTATATCTTCATAATCAGTATACAAATATTAATTGTAAATTTTATTAAGAAAAAATAAGATGTATACTGATATAATTGTAGGACACATATTTCCCCTGGCATATGGTATTATTGATTCAGAAAATGATGCTACTTGGACTTGGTTCTTTGAGTAGCTAAAAGAAGCGTATGGAGAAAGGAGTAATATGTGTGTTGTGTCAGATAGAAATGAGAGCATTATAAAAGTTGTTATGAGAGTACATCATAATGTACCACACTATGCTTGTATGTGGCACTTATGGAGCAATGTTGAAAAGAAGTTTGGAAAGTCTCATGAGAAGCTAATTGGTGTATTCTATACAATGGCAAAAGCTTGCACACAACAAGAATTTGAAATGCTAATGGATACAGTAGAAAAGGTAGATATAAGAGTGAAAGAATATTTAGAGTTAGCAGAATATGACAAGTGGGCTTGGTGTTATGCAATAGTACATAGGGGGTGGCACATGACATCAAATATTGCTGAGAGTATAAATGTTGCACTTGTTTCATCAAGGGAATTGCATGTCTTTGATTTTTTAGAGCAGGTGAGGTTGTTGTTTGGAAGATGGAATCATGATTATAAGAAAGAAGCAACATATACATTTGCGCCATTGATTGGAAAATATCATGATATACTCACAGAAAATGAAGCAATGAGCACAAGGATGATTGTAAGTTGTACGCATGATTATACAATTCGTAATGCATAATGTCATTGTTGTATATTACTTTTTGTATATGCTAATTTTTTTAATTTCTTTGTATATATGATCAGGTTGTACCGTCGACTGAATTTGTGCACAATGTGAATGATGATGGTAGATATTATGTAGTTTGTCTTAAGCAAAAAACTTGCACTTGTGGCAGATTTCAATATGGGGAAATACCTTGTGAACATGCTTGGGCTGTGTTGAAATCAAAAAGCCTAGCACCGGATGAATATTTCTCAGATTTATACAAACCCAAGACTATGTTGAAGACTTATGGCATGTCTATACATCCTCTACCAGATGTAACTGAATGGGTGATACCGGAATACATACAGGCAGATGAGGTGTTATCTCCTAAATTTAAAAGACCTCCTGGCAGACCAAAGAAGAAGAGTCGGGAAAAAACAGCAAGAGAGTTGTTGAGGGCTAAGGGAAAAAATTCATGCATTACTTGTGGGATTGCAGGTCATAATAGGCGTTCTTGCATAAATAGGCCTCAAGATGGTTAATGATTTTAAAATTTTATTATGTTACACATTTTGAGAACCTAAAGCAATTGTGTCTTTAATCTGGCTTTACTTTTGTTAATCTGTTTTGTCAAGTCTTTAATACAGATGAATTTTTTATTTGGGATTAATTTCTTGTAAACAGTGCCTTTATATTACTAATTGTCCAATATTAGCCATTGTCTCTCATTTATGGAGTAGTTACAATAATTAAGGATTTATTGCTTTTATAACTATTATATACAAAATGAAAAGGCATAATTATTTCTTGTATCTACAATAATTTTTTTGTATTTACTTGAATATATTATTTAAAAGATCTAATGTGTGTGTATAAAATTGTAGTGATAATTGTATATGTAGTTGATATTAATAATTTATTACCTTTGGAGGTAATATATACAAAGTCAAAATGTATAAGCATTTCTGGTGTATACAACAATCTTTTGTATTTACTATACGTAAATTGTATATAAGGCGAAGATTGTTTTTTTTTGGTTTTTTGAACATGACTAGTAAAAAATATATTGTATACTTCTTTTATTAATATAGAATAAATGAAATGTATAATAATTTCTTGTAAAGATAACAAAGTTTTATATGACTGTAATTAGATTGGATATCTTATTGTACATTTATTTAACTACACAATGTATTATAAAATAAAATTTTTGTATTTCTTGATTAGTAATTGTATAAAATTAATAATTAATATACCTATTTGTATATACATATAACATGGAATACGCTATATAAATACAATTAATTATATACATATTTGTCTATTAATATATATAATGGCAAATAACGGAGGGTAATATGATTTGTATATAAGAAAAGGTAATTGTTCAAAACAACAAAATCATGATCGCGGGGGGCAGGGGCGTGCGGGGCCCCAGCGAGGCCGCGCGGGGGGCTGGGTGTGGGGCCTCGCGGTGGGCCCCTCTCTGGGGGCAGGGCCTCGCTGGGGCGAGGGCGGTGCCAGCCTCATGGGGTGCGGGGCCTCGTGGGGAGCGGGGCGGGGCCTAGCTGGGGGCAGGGCCATGGGGGCGGGGGCGGAGGCTAGAGAAGCAGTTGTTCGTCAACATGCCTAGAGCTGTCAATATGGGCTTGGCCCGTTAGCCAAGCACAACCCAACAACCTTTGAATTAATTGGGGTTGGGCTTAATTTTTTCAGCCTATTTAGGAACGAGACTTTTTGGCCCAGCCTCATTTAGCCTGCTAGGTATTCGTTGTATCAGGGTATATCACAAATACAATTGATAATATTGATTTGTATCAAAATAAATACAATTGTATTCATTTTAGGAGGAGAGAGGCGAGCGAGATCGAGAGAGCAAGGAGAGAGATGAGCGAGATCGAGAGAGGATGAATACATGTTGTGTTTGTTGTATCATGAATACAATTGATACAAAAATACAAATACAAATATAATTGTCTGAATTCAATTGATACAATTGATTTGTATCATATCGAATATAATTGTATCAATCGTATAAACGAACACAATTTGTGTCGACGAATACAATTGTCATAATACAATGTATACAGAATATGTATATAGTTGGTACATAATACAAAATACAATTGATATGGAATACAAATACATATATAATGTTCTAACTTCTACTAGTGTTATTACATAACGTTTTTAAAAAAATATCTTAAACTAACCGAACTATACCAATATCCAAGAGGCCCAACCCTCATTTGACCTCTTCTATTTTTGTTTTTATGCCTAATTTTTCATTTCTTTGTTTATGAAAAAATTGATCATGTATATTTTTTTGCTCGGATGAATCTCTATTATGTTGTTTTTGTAAGTATTCACTGAAGTGTTGATGTCATGTTCATCAGACATCAACGTTCGATACTCTTTCTAAGAGGTCAATATATTTATAGGCCATTTTTCTCTATTTTATAGACCCATTAACTAAAAAGGTCAGCCTGCCTAACCCATTTATTTAACTCTCTAACCTGTTAGGGTTGGATTGGGTTGGGTTAGACCAACCCATTTTGACAGCTCTACACATGCCTGCTTCCCTAGCCAGGGATAACTTATGATTATTATGCTTAAATACTATGTAAAAAATTGCTTATGTACATTTCCATTATCTAACATAAAAGTCTCTCTAAATTTTGTTTTTTCCCTTTGCCTCAGCCGAAAAGTTTGTTGGTTTTCATGCATGTGGGGCCCCTTTTTCATTATTTCACGCCTTCTCAATTTACTTAGCATTTATTCCAAGCCCCTAATATATTTGAACCCCACCTTCGCAATTTTCTTCTTTCACTTTAATTTTGTGGTAAATTCATTTTTGAAATTGTTAATTACTTCATTTATAATATTGTATTTTTTTTATAAAATATATTAGAGAATGAAAAGCTTTCGTCTCTAGAGTGAAAAAGAATTTTGAATATCGAAATTTATTTAATCATAAATATAAATTGAACTTAAATTTGTTCAAATTTTGTTGTTGTCCTTTCTATTTTAATTTATTTATCTTACTTTTCTTTTTAATTTATTGTACATTCAAAGATTATGTTTAAGATACTATAAAGTATAAATCATTATAGTTAACAACTCAAAATATTTTATTATGAACTTGAAAATTACGTAAAATATACTAAAAGTCACCATAATTACCTATTTCAAATATTTTGTACTATCTAATAAGAAACACAACTCTTAAACGTAAAACATACGTTTAACAACTTAAAATACTCTATTATATAGTAGAATGACGTCAAAGTACTATAAATCATAATGTTTTTTTTTTAAAATGAAAAAAAATATCAATTGACTTTTGCAGTTCTATCGGTGCCACGTGAATTTGAATAGATGGAACAACATATATTATTGAAAGTTACGTAAACGATACTATAAATCACAATAATTAACAGCTGAGAAATACTTTAAAATCATATAAGAAATTTGGTCGACTCTCCTAATTCCATATGTGTCACATAAATTGGAGAAAAAAAAAGTAATATGTTATTCAAAAATGACTTTAAAAAACTATATCACAACAAATTAACAACTTAAAATATATTTTTAAAAACCACACATACAAAAAATTTAGTTGACTCCAAATTTTATCTCTGTCACATAAATTGAAACAAGGAAATAACATGTATTGGCCCCGCGCTGCCGCGGGCACCTAATATATATATGCTACGACATTATCAGGGGCAGAGTTAGTATATAACTTATGAATTCATTCGAACTCAGTAGTTTTGGCTCATGTACGGTATATAAATATATTTTTTTAAAATTGATTTATTTTTTTACCCTTCATTAAAAGATTATGTAATAGATAAAACTGTCATGTACAATTTTTCTCAAATAATTATTAATAAATATTTAAGACCTTGAAATTAATTAAAGTTATAACTATTAAGTCTTTACTCCTAATATTTAGTACTTCAAAATTGATTAAAATTATACTTTTAAATCTTTCCTTATTTGAACTATATTAAAAGTCCTAATATTTAATATTTTCCTTTTTATTTGGAAAACGCAAACATTTATGCCTTTCAATTTTGGGTGTGCACAAGTAGACATCACGTAGGACATAAAATTGCCATGTAAAATGCCAAATGAAATATTATTTATCTACCTGATCTTTTCAATATTGGTCGCATAAGCTAAATGGTTGGATTGTAAGCAGTAAAAACGTATAGAGTAGTTTACTGGATTGTTCAACAATGAAAATCATGAGATAAATATGTGAAGGAAATAAATTACCAAAGGTAATAATATATGCACAAGTGAAAGACCCAACACAATGATTTTGTAAGAGGCTTTATTCAATAACTCAATGACTCTTGTATTTTTGTACAATGAATGTATCTCTCACTACATTGAAAATATGTAATAAGGCACCCGTATTTATAGGACTAACAATCAAAGTAAACTAGGACTAGGAAACTATAAAACTAACAAATCTTAATTAAACATAAATAAATAAATACCATAAATAACAAATCTTAAACTAGTAAGGAAGCCTAAACTACTTAGGAATCCGATTCTTGGTTTATTTCCTACATAGCCTCCCTTAAACCAAGATCCTCAAATGTGATCATGCCCAGCATCTTCTTTAACTTTATGAATAACTCTATTTTTAATGGCTTTGTGAAAATATCAGCAACTTGTTCTTCAGTCTTGCAATATTCAACCACTATCTCTTTATCTTGGACCAAATCACGAATGAAGTGCCATTTGATGTCGATGTGTTTGCTAATGCCATGAAAAACAGGATTCTTTGTTAACGCAATTGCAGACTTGCTATCACAAAATATTTTTGTAGGACTATCTTGCTTGTGTTGAAGAAATCCAAGCATCCTTCTCAACCATAATGCTTGTGTAGCACTACTTGTTGCGGCCATGTACTCTGCTTCAGCAGTTGATAAAGCAACAACTTGTTGTTTCTTTGAAGACCAAGAAAATACACCAGATTCCAAATAAAATGCATAGCCTGAAGTACTTTTTCTTTGCATCATATCACCAGCCCAATCACTATCAGTAAATCCAACAAGATTACTATCATTAGTCTTTGAATAAAATATACCATCAGAGTGTGTACCTTGAATATATCTCAAAATTCTCTTGGCAGCTTGCAAGTGAGATTGACGCGGAAACTCCATAAATCTGCTAATTAATCCAACTCCATAAGTAATATCAGGCCTTGTAGAAGTCAAGTATCTTAGACTCCCTACCAATTTCCTAAAATATGTAGCATCAACAAAATCACCAGTTCCATCTTTAGTCAACTTCAATTTCTCTTAAATAGGGGTCAAGATTGGTTTAGCTTTGTCCGTATTAAATCTTTTAAAAATATCACTCGCATATTTTTTCTGAGAGATAAAGATTCCATCTTTCAATTGAGTAACTTCAATGCCAAGAAAATAAGACATTAATCCCAAATCAGTCATCTCAAATTGGCTAATCATAGCCTCCCTAAACTCAGAAATTAGTTTAGGATTATTGATAGTAAATATTAAATCATCCACGTATAAGCATACAATGAGAATGTCTCCATCAGTATTGAATTTTATGTATAATGTATGCTCATAAGGACATCTATGAAAATCATGTCCAATAAAATAAGAATCAATGCGAGTATACCAAGCTCTAGGAGTTTGTTTCAACCCATATAACGCTTTCTTCAACTTGTAAACTTTATTTTCTTGACCTTTTTTAATATATCCCATAGGCTGCTCAACATATACTTCTTCTTCAAGAACACCATTCAAGAAAGCAGATTTAACATCCATTTGATGAATTTTCCAACAATTATTTACATCAAGAGAGATAACCATTCGAATAGTATCAAGTCTAGCAACAGGTGCAAATACCTCAAAATAATCAAAGAAAATAGAGATGTGATAGTGGAGGATGAAGACCAAAGAAAGGATGATAAAGAAGAGATATTGAGTTTGATAGAAATAAATGAAGAAGACCAAAGAAAGCATGATCAATTAAAAGAAGAAGAAGAAACATCAAATCTGATAGAAATATATGAAGAAGATCAAAGTTTAAAAATTATGGAAAAAGGAAAGGAAGATAGAGGTAATTTTCATTGCGGTATAGATGTTTTTAATTGCAAAGAAGACTTCAATAGTGGTCAATCTAATAAATCAATAATTTCTAAAACAACTAAACAGAAAATTTTGGTGGAAACTGATGTTGCTTCGATAGAGGTTAGTAATTTAACCCATGAGACTTGTAGTAGACATGATTGGTCTATACAAAGTGAAGCTATTGAAAAAGAAATTGAAATACTCACTATTGTCTCACAAGAAAAATTAGTTGAAGCTTTTGAAGATGAAGCTGGTAATAAAAGAAGCAAAAGTGTTCACCAAGAGCAAGTTTTTGATGATCTACCCAAAATTGAAGCAAAAACAATTGAAGTTCTAGATCCGCAATTAAAATGCATGACTATGAATAGTGAAGATACAATCAACTATGAATCATTATTTAAAATTATAAGTTTTGAAGAGGATGAAAAATTATTTGTTGAGGATCCTACTCTACCATATACACAATCAACTAGTGTTGAATGGACATGCAAGATCAAGTACAAATTAATTGGAGAAGCAGACGATTTTAAGGCAAGAATGGTAATTCAAGAATACAAGAAAAGAAAAAAATATGATGATGATATTGTTAAAATATTAAATATGAAGAAAGTCAAGAAGAAAGTCAAATTGATCTGGAATTCTGCTGAAGAGAGATAATCATTCGAATAGTATCAAGTCTAGCAACATGTGCAAATACCTCAAAATAATCAATACCTGCCTTTTGCTTGTATCCTTTAACAACTAATCTTGCCTTAAAGCGATCTACTTCTCCAGATGGTTTGTATTTGGTTTTGTATACCCACTTGACTCCAATTGGTTGTTTTGAAGGCGGCAAATCTGTCAACTCCCAAGTGCTATTTTTCTCAATAGCATGAATTTCTTCATCCATTGCATTCATCCAATGATCATCTTTGGCAGCTTCCTCAAAAGTAATTGGATCACAATCTGCAAATAGTGCAAAGTTCACAATATCTTCGTTGGATAAATTTTTATTATTGTCAACAACATAATCTTGCAGACGGGCTGGTAGTTGGCGATTTCTTTGTGGACGAATCGATGTTTCTGTTTGAACAGGATAAGCTATTTGTTCCTCTTGATCTCTGCTAGAGCTTCCTTCCTCCATAATTGAAACGATTGGCTCAGACCTAGGCAACTTAGGATTTTTCTTTGACCATTCCCAAGTATTGTGTTCTTCAAAAGTTACATCTCTACTAATAATTACTTTTCCTGTATCTGGATTAAATAACTTGTAACCCTTTGTCTCATGACTATAACCAATAAAAATACACTTTTCTGCCTTATCATCTAATTTCTTTCTCAAAACATCAGGAACATGAGCTTAAGCAAGACAACCAAATACTTTTAGATGAGAGATATTTGGTTTCTTACCAGTCCAAACTTCTTGTGGAGTTTTTCCAAAATTGGATTGAGTTGGACACCTGTTTAGAACATAAATTGCACAAGAGACAGCTTCTGCCCAGAATTCTTTGGGAGTATTTTTGGAATGCATCATTGATCTCACCATATCCATCACTGTTCTATTTTTTCTTTCAGCTACGCCATTTTGTTGAGGAGTATATCTAGCAGTCAATTGATGTTTAATGCCAAACTTCTTCAAATAGTCATCACAAACAAGAAACTCAGTGCCCCTATCAGTTCTTAATGTCTTAACAAAATATCTACTTTGCCTTTCTACATAAACTTTAAAGATTTTAAAGATTTCACATGCATCAGATTTATTTTTCAGAAAATATACCCAAGTTTTTCGACTAAAATCATCAATAAAAGTAATAAAGTATTTACTACCTCCATTGGAAGGAACTTCAACCGAACATAAGTCTGAGTGGATTAGCGCCAATGGTGCATTAGCCCTCCAAGCTTTGCCTTTTTGAAAAGTTTCTCTATACTTCTTTCCCAAAATGCAAGACTCACACTTTGTATCAGGAAAATCAACAGAAGGCAAACCATCAACTATTTTATTTCTTGCAAGATATTTCAAGCTCCCAAAATTCAGATGCCCAAAGCGTAGATGCTACAACCAAGTATCATTAGAGTTCATAGAACTAAAGCAAGGTAAATCTCCATGGTTAAGATAAAGAGGCCACAAACGACTTTGATTCATTTTTACCATTGCAATTAATCCTAATTTATCATCGCTAATAGTGCCAATTCCATACTTAAATCGCAAATCATATCCTTTTTCTGTCAGTTGTCCTAAGCTCAACAAATTATGATGAAGACTTGGAACATAATAAACATCAGATACAAAGACAAGTGTTCCAATCTAAATCCAGTCTAGCTTTGCATGTGAATCTAAAAACAACGACCAGAAAAAGTTAAAAGTAACGGTTTTGTCCAATTACATCAAACTACAATAATATAACATGATTATTATTTTTAATATATAATAAGATAGCTTTATACAATTTATTAGGAGTCCTCAAACAATAAGATTAATGTCTCGTTAGCAAAACAATCAGTGATGTTGAGTATATAAGAAGACAAGCTTTAAACACTAGTGGTACGTTCTTAAATCGCAAAAATATCAAGCTCAAAACATATAATACTACAAGTGATTAATTGAGTTTTTCCTCAAACGTTTACTAAATAGTTGAGTTTATGAGTTACTAAATAAAATAAGTCATCTTCTTTAATTATATATATCAGAAGTAATAATAAACTTGAGGTTTTATGGCTTATTGAAGCTATGCGTATAACTAAATGATGTAACATATTTTAAATGATTAACTTATTTATATTAATGAATATTTGAGACTACGTAAAAAAAAGAATATCAAAATTTCAATGGAAAGTATTTAAGAAGAACACTTTATCATGTTTTCAAATACTAAATTAAAACAAATCATAATTTGAGTGTCTACATGAAATTTACTAGCATGTTCAAAAGGAGTCATAGATGTATCCATGCTATAAAGAAATGTCTCATTCTTTCTCGGTGTATTAGTCATCCATGTATTAATTATTAATGAACATTTCAACTTACAAAATGATCAGGCCCCTCCAAAATTTACGTGTCACTTCAGCATGAGTGTCCACGAGACACAATGAATAATGAGGATAAGTTAAAGGATTTAGATGTCAGTTGAGACAAGTTAAAGTATCTTGATGAACACTCTCATACCGACTTCAAAGGTTAAATTTGAGTATCTGTTTATGTATCCGACCCGAAAACTTTAATTGTAATTTTAATTTTATATTTCTCAAAATATTCGGATCACCATAGGACTACTTCCTTTATGGCGCCTTTTATTATCTTCCTCAAAATAACCCCTCATTTCTCTCTGTTTTTTCCCTTTCATCTATTATTTTTTCCCTTGGTGTATTTTTCCTCTTTAACAACTTTTATCCTTTCTGGGTATTCGTTTTTTTTTTTTTTACCAATTTTTTATGATGACCCACTTCTTGTATTTTAATAAAGATTGATTCTTTTTAGGTGTCTTGAATTTTCTTTTAAATTTTTGGAATTTTCAAGTTCTGTTATTATCTTGTTGAGTGAAATTAACCTGAAGTGTAGTAAGGCCTTTTAAATTGTGTGATAAATTTCTTGTCAAGAACTTGTTTTTAGTTCATGTCAAGAACCTGTTTGATAAAATTCCTGAGTGAAATTTTTTAGATTAGAAAGTATGGGTTTTGATGACAAAAATAAGGAGGGTAAAGAGGAAGCAGCCCCTGTTTGTGAGGGTAAAGGGGAAGCAGCCCCTGTTTGTGAGGGAAAGAAAGGTGGAATTGCTGATTCTGATTCTGAGATTGAACATGAGGTTCATGAGAATAAAGTTAGCAGACAGATGAGTGAAAGTTCAATGTATACTACTGAGGATGAGGATGAAGATGAAAATACTAATAAGATTGAGTTGGGTCCTCAATGTACTCTCAAAGAACAATTTGAGAAAGATAAGGTAAGGTGTCTTTGAAAAAGATTGCATCTTTCTGTTTTCTTGGTGCTTAATTGTCTGGTTTTCATATATGTTTGAAGAACAGTTTGAGAAAGATAAGGTGTTTTTTTGTTTCTAGGAAAAGATTGCATCTTCATGTTTCTTGGTGCTTAATTGTCTGTTTTTCATGTGGTTTTTGTTTGTAAGATATGATTTGTATGTTCATTTTTTTGGGAATTTAGGATGATAGAGAGGTTGAGAAGATGTAAGGAAGAGATTCTTGGTGCTTAATTGTAGGCTTTTCATATGTTTTTTTGTTTGTTAGCTGTGATTTGTATGTTCATTTTTTGGGAATTTAGGATGATGAGAGTTTGAGAAGATGGAAGGAACAGGTTCTTGGTGCTTAATTGTATGCTTTTCGTATTTTTTTGATTGTAAGCTGTGATTTGTATTTGGGAATCTAGGATGATAAGAGCTTGAGAAGATGGAAGGAACAGCTTCTTTGTGCTTAATTGTGCTTTTTCATATGTGTTTTTGTTTGTAAGCTGTGATTTGTATGTTCATTTTTGGGGAATTTAGGATGATGAGAGTTTGAGAAGATGGAAGGAACAGGTTCTTGGTGCTTAATCGTCCGCTGTTCATATGTGTTTTTGTTTGTATGCTGTGATTTGTATGTTCATTTTTTGGGAATTTAGGATGATAAGAGTTTGAGAAGATGGAAGGAACAGGTTCTTGGTGCTTAATTATATGCTTTTCATGACACTATAGTAGGAAGAAGAATATTCTTATTATTCAAATACAGAGAGATATCAAATCTCATATTCATCAAGCTAGCTAGTATTCTCAACTTGGCTAGAAATAAAAAAAAGTACTTGCACGGACTCTTCATTTTTTATGCCATATTCGTGTCAGATTCTTTAAAAATACACTATTATTAGAGAATTCGACACATACTCATTAACATTTTTAAAGAATCTCAACAACATAGCTCATAACCAAACTTTTCTATACAATACAATAATTAGTACTACTTCATATATAGTAATTAAATTCTTTACTCTGAAGTCATTTCAACTGGAACTTCAGTACTTTCTTTTTTCTCCTCCACACCTTCAACAGCAGTGGCAGCAATAATTGCTGCTGCTGCTCTAGGTGGGGCGGCTTCAGTAACTCGCTCCATTTTTGGTGCCTCTGTTGTTGTTTTCACTTCAACTTCAGTTGCTGGAGTTGGCTCTACTACTACTACTGCCTTCTTAAAATCCCACAAAAAAATTTCAATCAATGACAAGTATTAAAATGACGAGTTTAAGTTTTATGCACTATCGATATTTATATAATCAAGTCATTAAATGAGTATGCACGAAAGATACTTACATAATTAGGTCACTTATTAGCAAGGTACAATAATTATAGGTAAATATACTGATAAGCACGATATTTACATAATTAGGTCACCTATTAGCTAGGTACCGAAATTACAAGTAAATCTCTTGATAAGTATTAAGTAAATATGCATGGATGATATTTACATAATCATATTACTTATTAAGCATGTACAGTAATTGTAGGTAAATCTCTTGATAAGTATTAAGTGATGATAAGTGTTTTAAGCTTCACGTGCTGATGATGTTAATAATATTTATTCAATACTATTGACTGATAATATAAAATAAAGTTGATTAATTCACCTAGATTTATCATTTTTCTTCTTAATTTCAATTTTTTTGATAAAAAAATATTTTAAAAAATAATAACTATAAACTAAGTGATGATATGAGAAATCAACTTTTGCCATACTCAAGTGGAATTAGCCAATTGATCTTGATCAGAGGGCTAATTTTTAATCTAGAAAATAGAAAGGAAATTATGTGTACATAAATCAATATAAAAATATATACCTAACCAACACTTGCCATTAACTTAAACTTGACAATAATTAAGATGATTGGAATTAAATGGAAAATAATGAAATGGCCAAAGTGATTTTGGTTTATGAGATTGGTGATGAAGAATAATAGAGGATAGAGCTATTTATAGAGAGATTAACATCAACTTTGTTGATAATTTTAATGGAAAATTGAGTAATGGTACACTTTATTAAAAAAAATTAGGAAAAGATAAGTGAGAATCTTGAAAGCTATGCAAAATGACACCTCATATCATGACTCACATTAAAGGAACAAATTAAAAATTAGTTGCGGGAGGTTAAGTATTCCTTCGTTTTTAATTTGATATTTTATATTAAATCAATATCTAGGGATGGAATCGCATTTGATAAAACATATTTTACTCTAGTATTAGAGCTTTTGTGCAAATTCAAACTAACCGAACTCCATAATAAGTATTGAATACGAGCGGAAATTTTAAAACAATAAAATTAATATGTCTAGCTAGTTGTTAACATCACTACAACAAATAAAGAATTTTACGAGAATTATTTAGCTGTAATAATATAATTGCTTCTATATTATATTTAGTGGTAATACTCCATCCGTCCAATAATAGTTGTCCACTATACTAAAAATAGTTGTCCAACAATACTTGTCCAATTTAAAAAATCAAGAGATAATTTACCTTTTGTATCTATTTTACCCTTGCTATTAAATACTATTTATCATATAACATATTTCTCAAAGCATTAAATTTAATAAATTCAAAGGATAATATAGTAAAAATACTAATATTATTTATTGTTTCTTAAGTGGTGTGTCAAGTCAATAGTGGACAACTATGGTTGGACAGAGAGAGTAATAAATATGAGTCTTTATAACCAATACTTTATATAAGTCTCGAAAATGACTTTAGCGAATCTAGATGCAATGACATTAACTTATCATTGAATATTTTTGTTGCAATAAATCTTACTGCTAAAAAATAAATTAATTGCCACTAAATATATATCTATTTTGGTGTAATCCGTGTTTACGTTTACTAGTAGCAAGGGGGGGAATATATTAACGTAATAATTGAATTGTTTATTTGATAGATATCACATTAATTATCTATAAAAAACGGTTTGAAGTGTTAAAAAGTATGAAAAAATTATATAAAATGATTATTTTTTAAAATAATAAAGAGGTGTTAGATAGTTATGATGTCATAAAATAATAGGTTTACGATATCCACCAACTAAGCATTATTTAAATTGTAGTTTGTTTTAGCCATTTTTCTTTACCACCTACGGTGGAGGTGAAACATATGAGGCTGCTCTTCTTTTAATTAGAAGTTTCGGGTTTGAGCCTTGGATGTAGAAAAATCTTTGGTATGGAGCGTTTCCTCCTAAACAGGGCTCTATACTATGCAAATTTAAAATAATCGACCTTCAATGCGAGTACCAATCAGATAACTGAAAACATTTTCCTTTTGACATCTGTTATATATTATTCCTTTTTTCCATTAGAATTGTTTATATATCCTAAAGTCATACACTTTTAGGACACGTAATGTTCTTTTAACTTCTTTTGACTCACTTATTTCAAGTATCTACTAGCAATTGACACGTGCCAACTCATTATCGCGTAAGATATACAACAATAATATACTTAGTATAATTCATAAAATGGAGTCTGAAAAGAATAGAGTTATTGACAAAATCACTTTAGATGAAGGATGGTCCTATACACATTTTTCACCGACAAATTATGTGGTGTATAAAGGTTAAATGACAACTAATACGAGTGTATGTTTAGTTTTGCTCACAGTCGAGAAGAAAATTTGTATATGCTTTGCCAAATATTTGACTCCACCATTTGATAAAGTGTACTGATCTGAGGCAAAAAATATATTTTCTTGTCATTAATTGCCTCATATTTATTATTTATATTTGTCCTTTTTTAGCATGAATTTTATGGATTGTGCTAAATAGTGTATTTTATTTGTAGGATTAAATTGGTGCAAAGTTGAAGAAGTTTGGAGCTAAAATGAATTAATTATGAAAGATTGAAGAAGGAAAATCAAACAGACAGCTTAATAGATTAAATTGAATATTATATTAATATTTATATATATGGAAAAGTTGGGCGAGGAAAGCAAATTGAGGCGGTTGGGCAGTGTTCACGCGGCGGTAGGAATCCAATTCCATTTTGGTTTTGGGTTCCTAATTTGTTTTGGACTCAGTTATTTTATTCAGGGTTTTCTACATCTATAAATAATCCATAGAAATAATTATTGGAGAGAGGAGGAAAAAAAAGACTGAGAGACTTTTGAAGGAAGACACTTTGTAAGGAAAAATTGCCAATACTTTTTAGGGTTCTTTTCTTCTTCTTTTTCTTAGGCATTAGTAGCTAAAGACCCTTGTTCTGGGGATGCGGCCATGGGTAATTGTTGAACATCGATTGTTTTGAATTAATGTTGGTTATCGTTTAAATTACTTTTGTATTCTTGCTTTAGTATTTCATGCTTGATCACCATAGAAATAAATCTATTGTCTATTCTTGGACTCGAGAGATAAAGAGGTAGATAGACCAAAGAATGCAAAGAGCTTGTTCTAACTTTGTTTAGATTCGTGTTCAGGAGTGACGCCCGGACGAACACCTCGCTTGGTTACGAAACAGGATGAAATATAAATGCTCGCCCATTAGGACTGCCTATCCCCGCTCAACGATGTAGTTAGACAGCTAGTTGGAGTAGGCGATTAGAGGTCAAGAGATCATGATCATAAAATCAACCCTGTAAATCAGTAATTTGATAACCTTAGTTAATTCATTACATGAGATGCGATACATGAAACCCTATGCATGCTGCAGCCCTGGAATTGTCCCAATCACTGTAAGTTAATCTTAGTATTTAATTCTTGCATTCTTTTATTCCTTTTGATACTCTTAAATAAATAATTAGACTAGTATAATTTAGTAAATAGTTAATTGACAAGTCTCTGTGGGTTCGATATTCCGGTTCTTAAAGAGCTACTTATTACTTCTGCGACCACGTACACTTGCGTGTGCAATTGGTAGCAACATGTACACAGACCTTATCCTTACAAAAATAAAGAGGTTATTTCCGATAGACTGCTGATTAAAAAAAAAATAGTCAAAAACAGTTTGTCACCTAATATATCAAGCAAGTTGAGATTAATTATATGTATCTTTACCGTTCAACATATGTAATTATGCTCCTGGCTAGGTCTGCATGAATTCCCAAGAACTATAAATCACTCGAGATAACTTCTTTTCATTATTCGATTATAGATCTACGTATCTTGTTTTGTTTTAATATATTCACTATAATGCGATCTTTTCTCATTAGTCATCAAGAGATCTATACAAATATGATTAGTATTTATAATATTATATCGGTCACACATCGATTTTGGCATCCATATTTTAACGATATTTATCTTAACCTTTTATCTTATGGATGTGTTAAACTTTAAAGGCCCAACATATCAATCCTACCACTTGTCATCCATCTCAACATATCAATCTAGCCTAGCCCAATAGTATATTCTTTTGGCCCAATAGTCCAATGGTATAAAGGAAAACTTTCCATAAATTTAGTTCATTTTCTGATAAGAATAAATAAAATCATTAAAATGACGAAATGTTCAATTATGTTTTTAAGATATTAAGGCAAGATAGTTATATGACGAAATGTTCAATTATGTTTTTAAGATATTAAGGCAAGATAGTTATATATCTTTTTCTTCTTTTTTTTTTCCACCAGTTATTCGATATCCATATTAAGACTCCAACTAATTCAGATTCACGCAACGTAAAATTTATTTAAGGAAAAAGGAGCCCAACAATTTAATGAAAATAAAGATTGAAATGATAATTTTTTAAAAGGAGATTTGTGAATTTGACATTTTACTGAAAACTAATTAGTGCAAAGTGCAAACTAATTAACAAATCATAAGGAAAGTGAGAAAAAGAGAAGATTGAAATGACAACATAAACAAAATGGAGGTCTTTTCAACTTGCAACTAATTTATAAATCTTCCAAATTAGTAAGATAAAATAATGACAAATCATAATGTCTTTGTATCCAATAGTAAACAAGAAAGAGACATAAGTAATTGGTTCATCGACTACTAAAGGATTGTGTCGTAGTAGTAAGTATTCATTCATTTTTAATTAAAGGTATCGTGTTTGAGATTTGAGTATGAAGTTACTTTCGACAGAAAATGCTTTACCCCTCAAAGTGAGATTTTCCGGCGCGAATTCGAACTAGTCAAACCCCCCAAAAAAGTACTACACACCAAATGAAAAAACAACACAAGAAGTTGTGGATTCATCCAACATTGGTAATTTTATTTCAAATTTTATATATATTCATCAAATACATCAATAATAAATGTTCAATATTCATTTTGGGCCACGTTAATCAAAAGTTTTTTATTTGAGCTCCATATCGAATTTTTCTTGGTAGAGATTGAGAGACTCCCCTTTTAATGGTTCATACAACAATAATAACATATTCGATGATATTTCACAAGTGTGGTTTGAGAAGAGTTATGTGCATGCAATCTTATTCTACCTTATTCGAATAAAGAGGCGTTTTTTCTTTTAATAGATCTTGCACGATGACATAAATGAAAATTAACCGGATGGAAACAATACTAAATACGGATGAATTCTTTTTTAAAAAATCTAACAACCAATTAGTTATTAAATAAATCCTAAGAGGTCCCCTTTAATTATTATAATCATATTAAACTACCCTTAACTTTCTCCCATATTTATTTACAACTGAGCCCATGAGATATTAGTGCTTTTGTGTTTTTTTTCCTTTCTTTTTGGTCGTGATAATTATTATTTTTTTTAAAAAAAAGAGATATTAAGTTTTAGTTGTGTTAGTCGTTTAATTTACTATGGCTCATTAAATTCAATGTTTATTAAGATTTTTAAAATTTAAACGACTAAACGGAGTTATATATCAATATAATGTATGATCGATCCAAAAATTATTTTCCGATACATTTTATTATTATAAGACACAAAAAGATTTATTATCAGCCTTATTACAGTTAAATGTATTTTCTTAGAGTACTTATCGATAGTTTTCAAATAAGCATGAAAAAGTTAACGATATTTTTTTTTATCTTTTGAATTATTTTGTATCGAATTGGTTATGCAATCGAGTGTGAAAACACTTCTTAATCGGATGTCGAATTCCAAAAACCAGCGATAATAATATTCAATGACTAAAAACAAACCTCCACTTTATTTTATAATAAAAACTTCTTGTAATCTCGTAATAAACGAAATTAAACTTTTTGTAAGCTATATATTACAATTGATTTCATATATATTCCTCCTTTGAAAAGACTGAAATTAATTATGTCACCTAACTTTCGTAATTAAGAATACTTTAAATGCAAAAGGACCCCCCAAAACGAAATTATTTACTTCCTTTGTCTCCTTAAATTATCTATTTTGATTTTAAAAAAGAAGTTGTCTCAATAAATTATTTGTTATTCTTATTTTAAAAGTTCTAACATATAAAATTAGTTATTTTTCTCATTTTACCTTTAATTAGTAATAATTGCTCTTAAAAATTACAAATATCTATCTCAATAGAGTAAATATTTTCCTCTATCTCAAATTATTTATCGTAATTCTAATTTACATGCCTCTTAAAAAACATTAATTAGGAAGTGTTTTTAATTATTTTACCCTTCATTGATATCTAAACCATCGTAACATCATCCCATAATACAATTGAGGTGTTTGTATAGTCTTCAAGACAATGACTACAACGCTGAAATGGGTAGAAAATAATTAATTTTATCTTAAACTTCTAAATCAATAAATAATTTAAAATAACTATTTTAAAAAGCATAATAAATAATTTGAGATGAGAAGAGTATATATTTTTCAAAAAACGTATAAAAGAAATACGATAGATAATTTGATAGAGAGGGAGCTAGGATAATACCATATACACAAAATAAATGTAGATGACAAATGGGAAAGACAAAATTATCCCAAAATGAAATTTCACGTGAAAACTCATAGAAGGGTCACATGAAATGTCAAATCTACTCAAAATATATTAATATGTTTCTTGGTAAATGACAAATGGAAAACATAATTAATAACACTATAGACCTTGAACACTGTTTTGTTTCTACTAAAAGTTGTAAAAATAAAATAGAAAATTTGTAAATTGTAGAAATGTAAGAATAGTTATTTGCTATATAGGGTATGAAGTTAAATGATCAAATTTTGAATTTCATTATTAACAATTTTTTATAGTCTCATCAGCTTCTGAGACCGACGTGATATATAAATTTTTTAGGTGTCTAAATGATCATTTTATAAGTTAAAATGTTGAATTGACATATGAGTGAAACGAATTAAAATGTCTAAATGCTATAATTTATTGTCTATGTATTAAAATTATTATGCCTTTAATTTGATATATAACTTTATTTTAAAAAATGAAAAGGAAAGAAAAAGACAAGTGTTCCAATCTAAATCCAGTCTAGCTTTGCATGTGAATCTAAAAACAACGACCAGAAAAAGTTAAAAGTAACGGTTTTGTCCAATTACATCAAACTACAATAATATCATATGATTATTATTTTTAATATATAATAAGATAGCTTTATACAATTTATTAGGAGTCCTCAAATAATAAGATTAATGTCTCGTTAGCAAAACAATTAGTGATGTTGAGTATATAAGAAGACAAGCTTTAAACACTAGTGGTACGTTCTTAAATCGCAAAAATATCAAGCTCAAAACATATAATACTACTAGTGATTAATTGAGTTTTTCCTCAAACGTTTACTAAATAGTTGAGTTTATGAGTTACTAAATAAAATAAGTCATCTTCTTTAATTATATATATCAGAAGTAATAATAAACTTGAGGTTTTATGGCTTATTGAAGCTATGCGTATAACTAAATGATGTAACATATTTTAAATGATTAACTTATTTATATTAATGAATATTTGAGACTACGTAAAAAAAAGAATATCAAAATTTCAATGGAAAGTATTTAAGAAGAACACTTTATCATATTTTCAAATACTAAATTAAAACAAATCATAATTTGAGTGTCTACATGAAATTTACTAGCATGTTCAAAAGGAGTCATAGATGTATCCATGCTATAAAGAAATGTCTCATTCTTTCTCGGTGTATTAGTCATCCATGTATTAATTATTAATGAACATTTCAACTTACAAAATGATCAGGCCCCTCCAAAATTTATTTGTCACTTCAGCATGAGTGTCCACGAGACACAATGAATAATGAGGATAAGTTAAAAAGATTTAGATGTCAGTTGAGACAAGTTAAAGTATCGTGATGTACACTCTCATACCGACTTCAAAGGTTAAATTTGAGTATCTGTTTATGTATCCGACCCGAAAACTTTAATTGTAATTTTAATTTTATATTTCTCAAAATATTCGGATCACCATAGGACTACTTCCTTTATGGCGCCTTTTATTATCTTCCTCAAAATAACCCCTCATTTCTCTCTGTTTTTTCCCTTTCATCTATTATTTTTTCCCTTGGTGTATTTTTCCTCTTTAACAACTTTTATCCTTTCTGGGTATTCGTTTTTTTTTTTTACCAATTTTTTATGATGACCCACTTCTTGTATTTTAATAAAGATTGATTCTTTTTAGGTGTCTTGAATTTTCTTTTAAATTTTTGGAATTTTCTAGTTCTGTTATTATCTTGTTGAGTGAAATTAACCTGAAGTTGGTTAGGCCTTTTAAATTGTGTGATAAATTTCTTGTCAAGAACTTGTTTTTGGTTCATGTCAAGAACCTGTTTGATAAAATTCCTGAGTGAAATTTTTTAGATTAGAAAGTATGGGTTTTGATGACAAAAATAAGGAGGGTAAAGAGGAAGCAGCCCCTGTTTGTGAGGGTAAAGAGGAAGCAGCCCCTGTTTGTGAGGGAAAGAAAGGTGGAATTGCTGATTCTGATTCTGAGATTGAACATGAGGTTCATGAGAATAAAGTTAGCAGACAGATGAGTGAAAGTTCAATGTATACTACTGAGGATGAGGATGAAGATGAAAATACTAATAAGATTGAGTTGGGTCCTCAATGTACTCTCAAAGAACAATTTGAGAAAGATAAGGTAAGGTGTCTTTGAAAAAGATTGCATCTTTCTGTTTTCTTGGTGCTTAATTGTCTGGTTTTCATATATGTTTGAAGAACAGTTTGAGAAAGATAAGGTGTTTTTTTGTTTCTAGGAAAAGATTGCATCTTCATGTTTCTTGGTGCTTAATTGTCTGTTTTTCATTTGGTTTTTGTTTGTAAGATATGATTTGTATGTTCATTTTTTTGGGAATTTAGGATGATAGAGAGGTTGAGAAGATGGAAGGAAGAGATTCTTGGTGCTTAATTGTAGGCTTTTCATATGTTTTTTTGTTTGTTAGCTGTGATTTGTATGTTCATTTTTTGGGAATTTAGGATGATGAGAGTTTGAGAAGATGGAAGGAACAGGTTCTTGGTGCTTAATTGTATGCTTTTCGTATTTTTTTGTTTGTAAGCTGTGATTTGTATTTGGGAATCTAGGATGATAAGAGCTTGAGAAGATGGAAGGAACAGCTTCTTTGTGCTTAATTGTGCTTTTTCATATGTGTTTTTGTTTGTAAGCTGTGATTTGTATGTTCATTTTTGGGGAATTTAGGATGATGAGAGTTTGAGAAGATGGAAGGAACAGGTTCTTGGTGCTTAATCGTACGCTGTTCGTATGTGTTTTTGTTTGTATGCTGTGATTTGTATGTTCATTTTTTGGGAATTTAGGATGATAAGAGTTTGAGAAGATGGAAGGAACAGGTTCTTGGTGCTTAATTGTATGCTTTTCATATGTATTTTTTGTTTGTAAGCCATTTGTATGTTCATCTTTTGGGAATTTAGGATGATGAGAGTTTGAGAAGATGGAAGGAGCAGCTTCTTGGAAGTGTGGATATTAATGCTGTTGGAGGTAATTAACTTATCCTTTTTGGTTCAAGATTTGCTTCATCAACTTTCATGAATTTATGTACATTCAGAAATTTATTGCTTTTCTACCCTCATAAGGTAGGGGTAAGACTGCGTACACACCACCTTCCCTAGACCCCACTCGTGGATTTTACTCGATATGTTGTTGTTGTTGGAGAAATTTATGGCTTTTCTTCTGCCTTTTTGTAAAACTTTTTGTCATTACCCCTGTTTAATCTTTCTTTATGGTTCCAATGACTACCCCTCTTTACAAATGATAGCTTGAAAGAGCATATCATGTTATATGAGATTTTCTTATTTTCAGAACATATTTTGTAGTTTTTAAGTTTGATTTATGTGAATAAATCTTGGGAAGATAACTTTTAGCAGTGTTACTTTTTTCTTGCCTGCATTGATCTTTTTTGGTCCGCGCAGTGCATGGTAAAATTATTAACATTCAAATGTATGTCTTACATCAAATTGTATTTTGGATTATCTTAATAAGATACAAATCATATTCATATCCACGCTGGTGAAAGGATGCATATACACTGTAGAATAGTTGAGATCCGTGTAAGCTGACTAGTCACGACTATTATTAGCAAAAATATATAGGAAAATACAAATCTTTTGAAATTTGACATCTTTCAGATTTTGTGATCAAAAGCTTCACATTAAAATCTCCTTATGCATCGTTTACTGATTGTTAATTGTTGAATTTGAACAATGCTATAGACTGTGAAAAACATGGATGGGTCTTGTTTCTATGTGCAATTTGTACATAGAATGGTTCTTGTTTCACCGATATGTTCAATTAGATGGATCAATTAGTACATTTGGTAGGATCTTAAGAAACAGATCTTCTTTGGATAAAATTAATAGTAACAAGATAGAATTTGGTTACCTTTAGCGTTAATACTAGTCCCACAAGTCATGGCACGAAATTCTAAGTTCAGCTTTGTAAATCGTGGTATTTCAATGTAAAATTTTCCTCTGAGAGTTGCTGTCATTTGCATGATGTGGTGTGCAAAATGTCACAATTCAAGAAACTTCTCTTCTCGAATTTCCTGTTATTAGTTTATTCAATGTTCTCCCCGTGAGATTTTGAGACTGGTAAAATCTTGGTGACCTTTCATGCAAGAAGCGTTTCTATTTTTCCTACGAACCCTGTGTTTGATAGAAAAATTCTGACTCTTGCCTCTGCTGGTTAAAATTGTAGAGTCACTCGATCCAGAAGTGAAGATCTTGAGCCTTGAAATTAAGTCCCCGGGTAGAGCTGATATTGTTCTCCCAATCCCAGAGGATGGAAAACCCAAAAGTCCATGGTTTGTCCTGAAAGAAGGGAGTAAATACCACCTGAAATTCACGTTCCAGGTCAATAATAATATAGTGACAGGTCTCAAATACACGAACACAGTTTGGAAAACTGGTATCAAAGGTACTATGACTGCCCCTTGCATCTCCATCTCTTTGCAAAATGTCAATGTGAGGCCTAACAATTTATTTATTTTTTACTTTTTTTCGGTAAACCTATCTAAGTGGACAGCATGAAAGAAATGATCGGGGCCTTTAGTCCTCAAACTGAGCCGTATACACATGAGATGCCAGAAGAGACTACCCCGTCTGGCATTTTCGCAAGAGGATCTTACTCGGCTAGGACAAAGGTGATTATGGTTCTCATTTATGCTTTCAACATATTCTCAGATAGTCGTGTGTTGTTTCATGTACTTCGGTTATCTTATTATTTTTCTGTAGTTACTGTTCAGAATGATTTGTTATGCTTTCACTTCCCCTTATTCTTTTTCTGGAATTCTTTGGACTGTTTTTCCTTTGAGCCGAAGATCTATCGGAAACAACCACTCTACCTCTGAGGTAGGGGTAAGGTCTATGTACACTGTACCCTCTTCATACCTCACTTTGTGGGACTACACTGTGTATGTTGTTGTAGCATATTCTCATCTACCATTCAACTGAGTACGTCCTGTATACCCCAGAAATTGAATTTTGAAGCTTCTGCTAGGGTCATGGCTTAGTTTTAAGGAAATTCAACACTCTTATCATATATTAAATTTGGTGAACAGTCTTTTCTTCAGGATGATAGATTGACAGTAATGTTGCAGTTCATTGCACGTGGTCCTCATCTTTACCTTATAGTAGGGGACCGTTTGAGCTTCTTTGTCTGTTGTTTTCTACTGCTCTTTAAGTAAGCGTAGGACCAACAACAACATACCCAATGTAATCCCACAAGTGGGGGTCTGGGGAGGGTAGCGACTAGTGTGTACATAGACCTTACCCCTACTTTGAGAAGGTAGAGAGGTTGTTTCCAATAGACCCTCCACTCAAGTAAAAGCTTAAGTAATCGTAGGACCGGTTTATGAAAAAATGCCAAGTGAAGCAGAGTCATGGTTATGGTTTCAAAAGCATCATTTTTATTTAGGCATTCACCTGAAACTGAAGTTTGTGGCATTCTAGACACGTCTTTCATCTCACACGCTATTATGTGTATCAACTAATTTGTGTCGTCTTTTTTGTCTAACTTTGTAGTTCCTTGATGATGATAACAAGTGCTATTTGGAGATCAACTACACATTTGATATTAAGAAAGAATGGCAGGCAATATGAAGCAAAAAAATTGTTGTTTGCTCGAATCGTTTCCCCGGGACCTTCATGTGTTTTTTAGTTCTTCATTTTTTATCAGTTTTTTCAAAAGAGGAAAAAGGAAGGGGAAAATGATAGCTGATTTTTGTTTTGGTGAGTGTCATTCAAATAAAGCTGAGCTTTGTCTATGAATGATTAGATTAACCAAGAGTTCTTTTTTCTTCTTTCTTTTATGTGCTTTAGGTGTGATTGGTTCCTTTTGAATGTCTAGAAATCAAGAAGAGATTGTTTCTAAGGAAATAGAAATACTTTCATTCACAATTGTCATAAGTTTATTGCATTCTTTTACTTTCCTTTCAACTAAAGATTTCCAATTTAGGACCTTTGGCTGCTTTTCTCTTTAGCCTATAGTAACTTGTATCTTTTTCTGGTTCAACCAACCCACCCCCACCCCCCAACTTTCATATTTCTTTTTCTTTTGACTGAACTGGCATGATTGTTCATCATTTCTGAGTTATAAGCCTACAAAAGATTGACACTTCTTTGTAAACCCTCGTGTGTTAGATTGTTACTTGTTGTCATGTGATCAGGAGGTTATGGGTTTGAGCTGTGAAAATAGCCTCTTGCAAAAATGCAGGCTAAGATTGTGTACAATAGACCCTTGTGGTTCGACTTTTTTTCTGAATTTCGTACCTAGTGGGAGTTTAGTACACCGAGATGCCCTTTCTTTGATTTATCTTTCCTTAGTAAAAGAAGAAACATCTCTTAGTAAAAGAAGAAGAGATGTTTCCATTATTTTGACACACTTGTTGCTTAAAATCATTTGAGAAAACAAAAAAGAAGATAATAGCTAAGTTATTTGGGTTCAAAAGAAAAGAAGGAAAGATGAATAAGAAATTTTGAGGTTGATTTTTTGGTACCAACAACTCAAATCAAGACCACTAAAGATATAATTGCTCAGAATGGCAATAAAAAGTTATTTGTCCATCTGTCTCTTTTTTTCTTTCATCTCTTTTAAGAATTACTAGATAAGTGGATAAACTTGGCCAAACATACATATCATGACAAGTCCCACCTTTCACCAATCCAATCATCACAAGGAAAATGAAAATCTTAATAGCTCAGTTAGTTGATTATTTGAAATTTTACGTTGTTGATGAGGGTTCGACTTTAATTCCTCAATTTGTATTTACTATCTTCAATTTTAAATGGAAAAAAAATTTCATGATAAGAATTACCTTTATCGTTGCATTTTAATTATCGATTTAGCTCTTTCATGCTTTCTAAGAAAAATAAAAAAAATATAAGATATAATTTATCAAGCTACTTGTCCTTATTTATTAAGTACATGTTTTGTAAAAAAAAATTGAGAGAATATTAGAAAGGACTTTCTTTATAGTTGGAAATAGTTGTAACTTTAGTCTTAAAAGTGATATTTGTTTTGATATAATTGTTTAAAACTAAAGTGACCATTTTTGAACCCAAAAAAAAGGATTAGTGAGTGAATAAAATAATATATAATCATATAAACATTTTAAGACTTTTTTAGATATAAAATTTAAAAATTTTATTTTTCAAATTTCATATGTCCAATCATGTCACGAAAATGACATTTAGTCCACGAAGTGTAGAGAGGCAAAGTATAGAGCAACAAGGAGATGGAGGCACTATTGAGCAAACCAAGACACAGCCATCTTTTAACTGTAATGTACATTAAATTGAACTTAATGCTCATAAAGACCAAGACCAGAGAGTGATAAATTGCTAGTTAAAATCTGTGCCAAAATATGAATTCTGTCAAATCGATTCAACTTATAATAACTAGTACTCCCTCCCGTCCAATAATAATTGTTTACTATACTAAAAATACTTATCCAGTTTAAAAAATTAAGAGATAATTTATCTTTTGTGTTTATTTTACCCTTGCTATTAAATACTATTTATCATCTAACACATTTTTCAAAGCATTAAATTTTAAAAAGTGAAAGGATAAAATAGTAATATTACTCCTATTATTTATTATTTTTTAAGGAGTGTGTCAAGTCAATAGTGGACAACTATTGTTGGACAGAGAGAGTAATTGACTTAATAAAGTAAATAGTAATAAAAATAAACACGTGTCATACATATTTGGTTTGATGTAAACACTGATGCGGGACTCTTCACCCCCCGACCCCTCCCATATTCATTAGAATTCTCACATTTATTTTGGATGGGTCACACCAATAGAATGAATCAAATGAGTTATGCATCATGAACTTTGTATTGCGCACCCAGTCAAAGACTACACATTTTTTAATATGAGAGTCTAACATCGGATAACAAGAATTGAGAGGAGTCTGCTCTGATACCAATTGTGTTAAACAAATACTCATCATTGACTACCCTCTATAAATAGATCTCTTCCCTCTAGTTACCCTCTCATCACAAGTCACAAAAGGGTGTCTATAAGCAAAGACAAATGGGAAAGGTAAAGAGGCTAACAAAGACACTACTCTATGAGTGTCTAATAATTCTAATAATAGTGTGTGACATGATCATTTTGCCTAGTTTAGGTTGTACTACAGATGGTAATGGATGCAGAAATTGCATAGTAAATCACATAAAAATCGACTGTCCAAAATGTGCACCTATTATGCGCTGCATGGCCAAGTGTTTGTGGTGTGGAACGTCGCGTTCAAAATGCATAAAGAAATGTGATTGCAAAGGTACTTACCCAAGGCTTTCAGATTGCAAGAACTGTTTGTCACAATGCAAATGTAGCTGCAGCTCTGTGTGAAATATTTCACTTATTTTGCATATGTAAGTTCTATGTTGTATCAAGTCATGCGTGTAGAGAAATCAAGAGAAAAGAAATGGTTGTTTGGAGGGGCTAGTTTATCATGTTATATTTATTCACATGAAAGAAATATCAACTGCTAAAATAAGAACTTGTTTTATTCATTGAAATGAACCGCACATGCTTTTGTTAGAGTACTATTATATGTCTGTTACAGAGGTGAATTCAGGATTTAACTTGAATTTTCTCATATTTTGCCTTTTTTATCTTAATGGACTTTTAATGTGTAATAATTACCAATACGAGGACTATCAATTATCATTGTCTGCTTGCTTGGTGACTTTCGCGATAAGGTGTGCTTAAAAGGATTTTGGATTATATATTATTTGGGAACTAAAAGAGTGGCTGGTTGAAGGGAAAGGGAAACCAGAAATTCCGGGGAATCGACGTCCCCCAAACCATTAGATATCCAGAGAAGAGGAGTTCGGTCACCATTTAAACCCTTCTCATAAACAGAGGAAATATCCAATTCAATTTCAATACTGGATAGGATTCACTAGCCGCTAGACATAGAAAGGCATCGAACTTTTGGGCATTTCTTGGGTTGATCTAGGTTACCTAGTGATTTACAAGCACCTTCTTTGTATCTGCCTCCGTTCAATCAAAGAAGTTCATGCCATAGAGAATCCGGCTTGGCAAAAACGAGACTAGGAACCATGCTCCCCTCTTTCTTCGTGGGTGAATTTTCTTTTGGTTTCCTATCCGATGTCTAGTGCACGATATCTGCATTGAGGCCCAGAGTAATCCAGATTTTCTTTTGGTTTCCCATCCTAGTTTATGCAATATTGTTTTATAATACCCTTGACACTTGACAGAAACAAGGGGAACTGGAGGAAAAATGTATAATCAATGCCTTATCAAGTTTCCTAGTGTAGGAAAGAATTTTAGATCAAAGTTTCCAGAGAACATATAGAAAGAAAATGTCACCATATGTTGTTAGCTATGTTGCTCAGACTCTTCAAAAATATCGATGCGTGTGTTGTAGTGCACTTTTGGAGAATCAGACAAGAGTGCAACAGTAAATTTTGGTGAGTCCGAGCAACATAGGTTATTAGCACAGAACAAAGGCAGGAAGGAAAGAGAAGTCATATACAACAAGATTATAATTCAGATACATGCATAGATATCGATATAGGTATACATATTAACATATTAAGATCATTGATCGCGTAGAAACCTTTGTAGGCATCGAAAGCCCAAATGCTCAGCACAAAATGTCTCCAGTTCATCGCCGCCACCTCTCTCTTTGCACACATCCATTTCCATCCTCTCTACAACATCATCCCAATCCATCAGAAATCCATCCCAGTTTTGAATCTTAGTGTCAGAAACAGCATCTAGTATCTCTTGTAGCCCCACAATCCGGCGGCTCAGGTCTCGTCTCAGCTCCCTGACTGTTGGATCAATCCCTGGAACTGAGTCTAATCTCAATAGCAGATTCATTAGTGCCTCGTTCATCCTGATTCTCTCGCGTTCACTGGACCTTACCGCGTCAACTGTGTCCTGTTTATCAACAAGTGACATGTCACAAACGTGATTTTGGTGGAGTCTCAGGAGGATAGAATCTACGTAGACCTTACCCCTAGCTACCTTTGTGGGATAGAGACCTTATTTCTGATAGACGATCGGCTCAAAAGAAAGGAAAACAAAACATGTTTGCAAGAAAAATCAAGAGGGATGCGAGGTTTTGGCCGTATCTGGCCACAATAACATACTCAATGTAATTCCGGGGTCTGAGAAAGGTAGGATATACACAAATCTTACCCCTATCCACTAAAAAAGTTGTTTCCGACATACTCTTGGCTCAAAAAAAGTGAAATCAAAGCAGAGTCTAAAAGAAAAGAACGACAACACAAATATATATACACATAATGGCAACATTTCATCAATTTACACTAATTGTGACTACAACACCAGCTTAAAATTCTAGATCCGTCTCTTCATTTCAGAGTATATGAACTAAAATAAACTGAAATTTTTCGAAAAAATATATATAATTATTTAAAATTCTCATTTATTTTTACTGCATCTACTAATTCAAAATCCAAAAATTAAAGAGAACAATAGTAAAATGATAGAATTAAATAATCAATCCGTCAATACCTGCCGTTGGATAAGACGTTGTAAATAATTTGCTTCTGAATTGACGGATGAGATCTTCTTTACAAGGTTTCGAACTACATAAGATCTGTAAGCTGACTGTATCTTAACAGCAGCCTTCCCGGAAAGTTCATTCTTTTCCGGCGGGGACTGAACGGGAATTCGGATAATCTTCGGGGTAGTTTGGTCATTTTGGGCAAAGTAGGTAACCGTAGAAGCACCAGCACTAGCACCAACACCAGCACGGATAGAAGAGTAATAGCCAGTTCTGCGAGAAATTTTCATAGCTATTAGTAGTATGTAATTTGAGATTTACTGATTCGATTTAGTGAGAAAGAAAGAAATTCGAAATTTACCGACTCAATTAATTTTAGAAAGAGGAAAGAAGAGGAGATGAATGTAAAAGAACTATACTTATTAGTGTTGAGATCATACTTTTTGGCGGGTATTGCGCATAGGGACCGTTTGGGACCCCTTTTTTTTTTTTGCTCTCTCTTTGTAATTTTACTTTAATTCAACGGTCTTGTTTTTCTGGCTTTTCCATACGTTGGTGGGGGCCTGTGACTGTCGGTTGTTTTTTCCGGAATTTATATGAATTTTATCGTAACTTATATATGTATTAGTTATGTGAGTTTCTAAATTGCAAATCAAATAGTAGTGTATTGATTTTATACGTGAATAACGTACCTTCAAAGCAACTACCAAATGTGGTATTACTTATGCAGGATTTAATACCTGTATAACTCACCTCCAAATCAGCTACCAAATAGTCCTTTAGGATGTGTTTTTTACGAAGGAAAATGTTTTTCACGGAATTTTTTTATTTAAAATAAGTGGTTTTCTTACTTATTTTCTGATGGTTGGTTATTTGAGAGAAAATATTGTTCCAAGAGTATTTAAGTATAGTTTAGGGAACTATTAACCCTGACCTTTACGAAGGACCCAGACCTTTGTACCGACCCGAGCCTGATTAGGAACTCGACCCCGACCTTTGAGACCAAACCCCGACATTAATCCAGTATTCAGAACTTATTGATTCGATTAATTAATTTAAATTTGCATTACACAATTAGAAAAAATATTCATTCATACATAATATATGTATCAAATTAGTAAGGAATGAGTACATGATATGCGTTTCAAAAATGGCAATAGTCTTAGTACCCTTAATATATGGAACCACTTTCCTTGAAAATGAGTAGTTCCATCTTTCAAAAATGGAATTCCTACGATGATGTCAAGTTAATACTACACTAATAATCAGGTTCACTATCAAATACTCATAGATATTTAGTAAATTTCGTAATATATATATGCGATTTGAACAAAAGCTGTAACCTGTAACCAACCCACTAGACCCCTTCCCTATTGTTGGCCTCAATGTTGGAAGGAGAAAAACATAATATGACAACAGAAAATAAGAACATACTGCCAGGAGCCAAGACATATTTCCACAATCGAATAGTTTTATTGCTCGAATTGGTGATACTGCATATTTAGTTCGCGTTACATGTTACAAGTTCAACGATTTTATGCATGTGTTTGCTCGTATCCTTCTAGTTTTATTTCGATGAGATTGAAGAGAACTGGATTGAGGTAACAAATTCGTATTCTCAGGATGGTGATGGAAGAATTTTACCAGAGCATTTTCCAAAACCAACTGTATAGCCATTTCCCTGCATACAATGCACCACCAACTATGTAAACAACAAATTCAAGAATTGCATACTTTTGATAATAGGTGATCTAAGACAGGAAATGGAACTTCGAAAACATAAGATAAAGGAGTTAGCTCGTTTAACGTTTTTCATTTTGTATAAATGAGCAATTTGTTATGCCTGAAATGCCTGAATCTAGTAGGAGTAGCTCTGAAATATACATGTCTAGTCGATATTCTTATGCTCTCTGTTATATTCATGAATCGCTCATATGTAGGTCAATTGGCTCTTTTAGTATATTTTTTCTTTATTGTCTTAGTTATCGTCATCCACTGTTTGTTTTGTTAGCTTCTACATGATACATGGTAAGTTCGATCCCAACAATTAGGTGAAAGATACAAAAAGGCTCTTACTAATTGTATCAAACGAAAAAAACTGTATCGAACCTTGCAACACCCGGTAAATATAACTTCATCTCCATCTTCTATGAACGTACGAGTTACTCCACCTAAAGACAGAGGTTTTGTTCCGTTCCACGTTAATTCAAGAAGGCTTCCATAAGTTCCTGGTTCCTGGGACGGAATATTAAGCATTACTTCAAAATACCAACAAAAGAAGCACCTTCCGAGGCTCGACTTAAAAAGACAAGAACAAGGAAAACCAGAAGACTTAAAAGATAGTTGGCTATGAAATCTTACAGGTCCACTCATAGTCCCCGATCCAAGAAGATCACCGGGCTTTAGGTTGCAACCGTTGACGGTATGGTGAGCAAGTTGTTGTGAAATTGTCCAATATCTATACCACCAAGAAAGAAATAATGTCACCGAAGACAATATTAGTAATTCAATAACATAACTACTTCGGACTCTATGATCACGAGAATGACAGTGGTGGAGACAGAATTCTTACAAGTGCTTGAAGTTGCTTTTCGTGACAGCATAGTAGTGTTCTTGTCCAGCTGGTTTAATGAAAACCTTTAAGCGGAAGGAAATCATCAAATCAACATTAAGGAATTGTATGGCACTATTTGATACTCGTGCAGCCAACGACATTTAGCAGAAAATAGAATACCTCCAACTCTATGTCATAGTTTCTGGATTCCTTCTCCGCGAGATATGGTAAGGGAGGAGGATTCTGCAATGTAAAATGTGTTAGTATTTAATAGTATATTTTCTGTGGTGACTAAAGTAATAAAGCTACCTGCTTTGGACCATCACAAACAAAAGGCTCCAGAGCATCTAAAGTCACAATCCAAGGCGATATAGTTGTGCCTGATACAACATTTGTTACCGTATAATTAGATGGAAGATGTTCACAGCAATGCGAGCAATGCAAGTACCAAGTACAGAATTCCTTACCGAAGCTCTTCCCAAGAAAGGGACCGAGAGGCACACATTCCCAACCCTGGATATCTCTAGCTGCAAAGCTCGACGTCTAGTTAGTATGCTATCAACATTTAAAGCTGATGAAGTAGAAACGATACGAAATATATCATGCATATACCACTCCAATCATTCATCAAGACGAGGCCAAATATGTGATCTGCAGCTTCATTAACATCTATAGGTTTTCCGAGTTCATTTCCAGGCCCAACTACAGCAGCCTTCAACCATAAATCAGAAAATTATTGAAAAGGTAGTCTAAACTAGAGTTGTTGTAACAGTCATAAGGACTCTTACCATTTCTAGCTCAAAGTCCATTTTACGAGATGGTCCAAAATATGGCGGTGAATTCCCTTTAGGACGATCCTGTCCTCTAAATAAAAATATGAATAGGTTAAAGATAAGAAGAAATCCAACTAACATCTGTCTGAGATTCTCTCAATCTTGATCGGAGAATATGTCTCACCTTGGTCTTATAATGTCAGTGCCCGACACAACAATAGATGAGGCACGTCCATGGTATGCGATAGGAAGACAAAACCTGGCAGTAAGTTGATAATCCCATTGAGTAAAGAACATATAAAGGAAAACTAGAGTGCTTTATAAATGGGATAATGAATTCTGGCTTAATTGTTTGTCTCATACCAGTTCGGTTTAATTGGGTTCTCCGAGCCACGAAACATGAGCCCACAATTCGTGGCATGGTTTATGTTTGAATAGAAGTCTGTGTAGTCTCCTACTGCAACAGGAAGAAGCATTTCCACCTTGTCCTACAAAATTACGTATCAGCCATACCAACACGAATAGAGTCAATTTGAAAATGTCCTACCATAGGCTGAAGAGCTTTTTGCCTCAGACATGCATCATCACGCAATGTTGGTTCAGTATCTATACAAAGGAATAAGTCGAATTAAATCTCGAACATAGAAAGTTGCTCTGCTGGTAGGGAACATATATAGTGAACTTCAGACAGATGCAAAAGGTTACTAAAGAAAAGTGCAGACCAGACAATAGCTTTTGTAATGTAGCACGAGCTTCCTTCCATGCAGGCCGCCCCAGTGCCAGGAACTTGTTGAGATTAGACTGCACCATCGATGAGAACAATTAATACCAACTCTGGCTACCAATCCTAAACTCAATGAAACAAAATGGAAGACGCGTAAAAAAGAAGAAGCAAGATTTAGTCTCGTAATACCTGAGTTCGCCAAAATGAAAGTAAGTCAGTGTCTATTACTTTGAAGTCTTAAGTCTCGACTCTCGACCACCAACAATATCAATCTACAACACTAAAATGGTTCCATTTGTGTTCTCTTGCAGAGTAGATAACTAGAAAGACTAAGGTGAATTATATTTTTCGGAAATGTGATTCTATAAGTAAGCAAGAAAGTGAAGTTGCTACCAGAAGTGACTGATGATAAGTTCTATTTGGCTAACTTTGCATTGACATTTTCACATTTTGATCGAGGTGCTTGTAAGTTGGCTTGAACATGACTAGAAAACTCGATGAATCCACTTCCCTTTTTTCCCCTCACATATCAAATTCTGATTCCCAAATGAGTGACCTGATTCCTATTTCACGAATTTTATGATTCATATTCTATACGATCTTCGAAAATTCAAATTCAATTACTCATTCAAATTTTAAGCTGTTATTTATTTATCAGAACTAACTTTTCAAACCACTACACTTCCATACTTTTTCTTCTTCTACTACTACTAGCATGCTTGGCCAAGTTTTCCAAAACTTTTATAAAATTGCTTTTTCGTGGAAGTTCTTTCCGAAAATGTAGTTTTGATGACTAGCCATTTGTGTTTGGTTAAACAATTTGAAAAACACTTTTGCCAATATTAGCGCAGCAATTTGTGCTGGGCTAAGGTTTCAAAAGTGCTTCGAGAAAAAAAAAACAATTTTTTCAACCTCTTAAAATACTACGATCAGAAGTAATTTTTTTCCTAATTGCTCATAGATCAAACACCTTGAAATAAAGATTTTTATACTTCCCTAAGCTTGGCTAAACACGTTGAAGCACTAATATATTTCATTTTACTTGGTTCCTACACTAAAAACTTCCATTTTAATAAATTCAGAAAGTGTTAAGTATTTACTTTTTCTCCATACTTAAATAGCTATATAAAGTAGTACTTAGTCAGGTTCAATTTGTTTATCCTACCTTCCTTTTAAGTTCATTTAAAAAAGAATTTCTATTTCCATGTTTGGCAACTCTTTAGCTTCAATTTTCAATATTGCATGTTTAAGACCATTTTCAACGTAGCAGGTTTCAAACTACTCCCTCCGTTTCAAAATAATTGAATTGTTGGAACATTTTTTATTTTTCAAATTAATTGAATTGTTTAATCTTCAAGATTATTTTTATAATACACTTCCAATTTTACCCTTCATTAATTAGTATTGGAATAAGTTATATAATTAATGTTTAGTAGTTTTAATCATAAATTTGACAATAATTAATAAGGGTAAAAATGGAAAAACATGTCTAAAATATGTCTTAATAATATTTTCTTAAAGGGTGCGAAACACTTCAACAACTCAATTATTTTAAAACGGAGGGAGTAAAAAATTAAAAATATTTTAGTACATTCAACATATCTTTAGTTTAAGATCAGAAGATATAAAAAGTGTTTTTTATTTTCTTAAATTACGTGTTAAGTCAAAATCACATAACCAAATTAAAAATCGAAAGAGGAACTATATATATAGTAGTAATACTCAAATTTAGTTTAATAGATTACACACTTAATAATTTCTCGTGTGAAGTCAATATGAGCCAAGTAAAATGAAACAGAGTGGGTAGATTGTTACACTTCGTATTCAGTCAAACGAAGATTAAAAAAACCGGAAGAAGTGAAGAAATTTGAAATACCTGATTGAAACAATCGGAATTTTTCAGAAGATGACCGTCAAATAGACCGGCGGAAGCAATAACGGAGAGGTCCAAAACGTAATCTCCAATGGCGACACCAATTCTAGGTTCAGAATCCGGCGCAGGTCGGAAAACGCCGTACGGAAGATTCTCGATCGGAAATTGGGAATCCGGTTGAACTTCAACGAACAATTTCAGTCCCATACTTACCGGAAAACGGCACCGTTTCAAGCTCCGGTTAAAAATGAAAACAGAGTAGAAGGAACAATAATGGAGATTGAATTATACAAGAACTTTTATTGTGGAATTAAACAATAGAAATAATTGAAGAAGATTACATAATTTATTGAAATACGCCATGAATGAATAAATTAAGAATCAGAGCTAGTTTGAGAAATGTGAAGCATGTGACAAATTCAGTGAAATTATTGCTACCCTGATTTTTAATGTGTATACATTTGTCGTTGCATGAATCATAAGGATCCGTGTCAGAGTCAGAATTTTTATTAACGAGTTCAAATATATAGAACTGAACATATGATGAAGCATGAACTAAGTGGAACTTGAAAACACGCAAAAGTTTTTCTAAATTTTTTTAATAGAAACATGAATAGATCATAATTATAGTGTTTGAATTGTTGGGTAATGCCAACATTCTGCCTATGGTAAGACTCACGAGGGGCTAGGGTGGCTTGGGTCGAAGTCATGATCGAATATGACGCTTGGTAGACTTATGTAAAAAATAAAGTTGTGTCTTTGCTATCAGCTATAGTTTTTTAATATGATGATAAGCACTTGATTCTGCATGAGGCAGGTCAAAGGTGTTAGGAGGGGATAGTTGGTTAATGCCAACATCCTGTCCGGATCGGAGTCATGATCGAACATGGCCCTTGCTTGGTGGATTTAGTTAAGAAATACGATTGCATCTTTAATATTACGTATAGCTTTTGGTATGATAGTAAGCTTGATCCTAACATAAATTTGAATCGAAAGTATCTAATAATTTTTTATTATTATTTGTTTTAGTGTCTAATTAGAATAAAATATAGTTCTAAATTAAACTTATCAATAAGTTTAAGAAGTTGTTCAAATATTCAACCATATTTCAATCAACGTCATCTGCTAATAGAATGGTAAAAAACCAATCTTATTTGGTGTGTACAGTACTCAAATGGTATAAGATATTTTAGTTTTTACTGCTTTTTTTTTATATAAATATTGAATATGAATAAATATTTATCGCACGCAAAAGTATCAATAATTGGAGAACACTTAAATAAGCATAGTATCAAACAACTTTTCATCGTTGATGTCACCGTATCCCTATAATTATTATTGTCTTAAACAAATTTAAAACCCTATGAAAACAACTATAATATCTCAAAACAAAATTTATTCACTATATTTTATTTAAATCACTATTAATTGAATATAGTATAAAAACATAGATTTGTTTTGTTCCCTAAGTGAGGATTATTTGATTCAAACTCTTTTGGTGGTTTCTTCTAGCATTTTTACCAACTAATCATAATTAAAACAATCATTAAATAATTAATTATGTATAGAATCCTTCTATAGAGTTACAAAATTAAATGAACCTTTACATATACAATCTGACAATTCTTTAGAGAGGTGGTTTCGAAAGATTGAAACATGATTATTGTTATTTCATTACCAAAAATAACAGGCTTATTTTCCGAAAAATATTTTCCATTGTAACGAACACACCTTTATTGCTCAAAACTCCTCAAAACTCTTACTACTATTTGGAGAGTAAAATATGATAATATCATCTTCTTGAGGTAACCTAAAAGTCACCTTCTTCTTCAAATTTCCACTTGGACTTCTACTCATTGCTTCAAAGTACCCTAATTCTCCTCCAACATTATTTCCAGAAGCTAATCTTTCAGATGAAATACTAATTCTTGGAGAAAACAAATTATCTTTATTGGTCATGAACTCTGGTGACAAGTAAACACTAGGGTTTACATTTGATGAAGCCAAGAGAATATCTTTCAAAGTTTTGTGAACTTGAAGAGGACTAGTTGTATGTTCAAGATTTCTCGAGTTAGAGTCCTTTTGTTTGATCTTTTTTGGTTCTTGGACTTCTGCATTTGGCTGGTTGAGACAACAAAGTTTTGCACCCATAATTGGAAATTTTGGAATAATTTTATTTTAACAAGAGAACAAAAACGACAACAACGTAAGATATAGGCAAACCTTACCCATATTTAAAAGGTAGTAAAACAATTTCTGATAGACTCTCTACTGAAGTCTTTGAAGCATAATTATTGAGAGATAAACAAGATAAATTTTAGAAAGTAGCAATATCCAAGGTTAGAGGAAGGGGCTGGAGAAACTTTTGGGAAGGGGATTATAAAGGGACATTTTTGGAGAAACCTAGAGAAGGATAGTGCTATTTTAATTTGCGCTATGTTTTGGCTTAGTTATTATCATGGTTTAATACTTTATGTGGATAGTACTTGTCTAAATTCTTAGAATTAAGTATTGTGAGCTAATAAGATTTCCTTTTCACATGATTATCTGTTTTCTCAAGTATTTCAAAAGTATTTAAAGTACTTTGCTCTAGGTAATTTATCCTTGATTGACCAAGTTGGTACTTCGTGAAATTAGTCGGGTAGCGCACAATCTAACACAGACAAATATTCTTTATATAAACTATGGTTTCATTCATTTTCAAAAAAGATAAATAGGTTCTTCATTGCTATTTTAAAAAAATGAGGGTTGTCCTGAAATTTGATTCTTTCTTAAGTGGATCATTGATATATTCACCTAAGACAAACAATAGATGAATCCATTGGAGTTTCAGATAACACAAGTAAAGACCAAAATAAGCCAACTCTATCACCTCTACTTATCAACAAATTGATTTTGTAATACTTGTATCACTACGTCAAACTCAACTGTCTGCTAAAGGTACACAAAAACAGTAGAAACCAGAGAATTTTAGTCATGTTTTCTTGTATGCACTTATAGACGCGAACTGCTGGAAGTCGAAGCAGTCAGCCTGGAAAGTGCAGAGATGATTGGTTTAAGAGAAGGGCACTTTGAAAAGGCTAAATTCTATGCCATTTTCTTCTTCTACCCTTCTCATCCAAGGGACTAATATCATACCTGTGTTGTATGTGTGTGTGGTCATAGAAAAATGAATGACAAGTATTGGAAATGTAAGAAGTTCGGTAAGCAGATATGTCGACAGCAGAACAACAACCGGCCAGTAAACTCCTCAAATTGAATTCATGTTGCTACAGCCACATTGGCAAAATCAAGATCAAGGGTACATAATTTCACCCTTTTCTTGGTACATGTAGCTTTCAATCAAGAATAACATCACATATTGACAAATTCAAAGTGAGTGCAGTTTATTTCGTGTACACATACACACATAATGAGAGAAGCCAGATATCAGAGCAAGAAACATTTAAGATTGTAATAAAGAATAAATAGTTCCGACAGGGAAATCTCATATTGCATACTTTAATTTAAGATGATTGTCATCAACAAAATCTTTCGTAAGAACAACTAAACTCTTTCCAAACAGAACACAGACAGAGATAACAAGATCAATTCAACAAACAAGAGTATTGTAGAATTAGTTAGCCTAAAAAACTAGCTCATGTGGTTTCATGCCTGACTTGAGTGAAAACCTTGCAGACAAATAACCCTTCAAATCAGGAACAGCCTCAATGGCCTTGATCAATGATGCATCTATGGCTTTCTGGGCATCTTTCTTTTCCTGTGGAAGCTCATTCTTCTCCTGCAATTAGCAAGAACAGATCAGATCAATAAAATCATCAGTATCTCAGTCGAAATCGATCAACACCATTTCAACTCAATATTAGTTAAACTCAGCTGCATGAATTCTCCATGTTCATTTTAAGAAGGGAATTCTACGTATCTTTACATCCATTTAAATCCACTACAAATAAATGAATTACAACAAGTTAGGACTGTAAGAAGTTCGGTAAGCAGATAAGTCGACAGTATAACGACAACCGGCCAGAAAACCACTCAAATTGAATTCATTTAGCTACAGCCACATTGGCAATCAAGATCTTGGATACTGAATTTCACCCATCCCTTGGTACATGTAGCATTACATTTGATCTTCTCTAATAATAGAGGCAGCTCAATCATTTATTGAGAATTTCACAGTATCCAAATGTTTATTTTATCAGTACACGAGAGCAATGGTAACCCTGCTAACATCTTAGATGTCAATATAGGTAGTCATAACTTTGGAAGTTTAAACAGTTTTCACAAGGAAATCCCATATTGCATGTTCTAATTTAAAGATAACCAGCTTATTTTATTCTATATATCCATTTTTCAAAGGGAATACTTCATATCTGTTCCATCCTTTTAATTCCATTACGAGTAAATGAACTACAACTAGTATAGAAAATGTAAGAAGTTCGGTAAGCAGATAAGTCGACAGCAGAACGACAACCGGCCAGTAAACCACTCAAATTGAATTCATTTAGCTACAGCCACATTGGCAATCAAGATCTTGGATACTGAATTTCACCCATCCCTTGGTACATGTAGCATTACATTTGATCTTCTCTAATAATAGAGGCAGCTCAATCATTTATTGAGAATTTCACAGTATCCAAATGTTTATTTTATCAGTACACGAGAGCAATGGTAACCCTGCTAACATCTTAGATGTCAATATAGGTAGTCATAACTTTGGAAGTTTAAACAGTTTTCACAAGGAAATCCCATATTGCATGTTCTAATTTAAAGATAACCAGCTTATTTTATTCTATATATCCATTTTTCAAAGGGAATACTTCATATCTGTTCCATCCTTTTAATTCCATTACGAGTAAATGAACTACAACTAGTATAGAAAATGTAAGAAGTTCGGTAAGCAGATAAGTCGACAGCAGAACGACAACCGGCCAGTAAACCACTCAAATTGAATTCATTTAGCTACAGCCACATTGGCAATCAAGATCTTGGATACTGAATTTCACCCATCCCTTGGTACATGTAGCATTACATTTGATCTTCTCTAATAATAGAGGCAGCTCAATCATTTATTGAGAATTTCACAGTATCCAAATGTTTATTTTATCAGTACACGAGAGCAATGGTAACCCTGCTAACATCTTAGATGTCAATATAGGTAGTCATAACTTTGGAAGTTTAAACAGTTTTCACAAGGAAATCCCATATTGCATGTTCTAATTTAAAGATAACCAGCTTATTTTATTCTATATATCCATTTTTCAAAGGGAATACTTCATATCTGTTCCATCCTTTTAATTCCATTACGAGTAAATGAACTACAACTAGTATAGAAAATGTAAGAAGTTCGGTAAGCAGATAAGTCGACAGCAGAACGACAACCGGCCAGTAAACCACTCAAATTGAATTCATTTAGCTACAGCCACATTGGCAATCAAGATCTTGGGTACTGAACTTCACCCTTCTCTTGGTACATGTAGCTTTCAATCAAGCACTACATTTTGATCTTCTCTAATATCAGAGGAGATCCATCATTTATCGACAAATTTGCAGTGCCAACATCTTATAAGACAATAAAGCTACAACCTCAATCCAAAATTAGCAAAGCTCAAATATATCTGCATATCCATTTTCAACAAGGGAACTTTCTATACCCGTTCTACCTTATCCGTGCCCATTTCATTCAATCACAGATAAATAACTCATCTTTTGAACATGTTTGGGGTCTATAAGAATCAAACTACCCCCAAGTTGCAACCTGCAACCACCCACATGAACTCTCCTCCTCCACATCACTCTATTTGTATTCATTGTATAAAAAATTGTCTTCAAAGATAAATTAGAATCTCTGAGTGTACTTTAGCACACATTTCAGATCCAATGCATTCCATCATTAGTAAAAAAATTGTTATTTGAGTTAATCTAAAGGCCTCACAACACTATAAATCACTAAAAATTAAGACTTTAAACTAAAATCAGTTAATATAAACTAGAAAATGAACTTTACCTCTTTCTTTTCTTCAAAAAACTCCCCTTCACCCTTCTTCTGCTTCTTCTCAGCTTCTTTAGCAAAATACTTATCATCAATCTTCTCAACATTCACTCCACTAACATCAACTTTCGTTGAAGTACCAATCACATAAGCTTGATTAACACGTCTTAAAGGAACCCCATTAAGCTTAAAAGGCCCAGTAACAAGAAGCAACCCAGAAAAAAGCTGTTTCAAGAACACAACTCTCTTCCCCTTAAATCTACCAGCAAGGATAATCAACACAGTCCCTGGAGTAATACTCGCTCTTAGCTTTGTGGGTTTTGGTTTGTGTTTGTTTACAAGGGGTTTCTTCACGTCATCAGCTGGGTAAAACTTAGGGGATTTCTCAGCTGGTGGAGCTGAGATTGGTTTTTTCTGGTGTTGAGGGAATTTTCCACCGTTTTTCTTCTTGATTGCCCATAAACCCTTTTTGTGGTACATTTTGGAACGTGAGAACTTTCCCACGCCACGAATTAGCTCTGGGTTACGGAGTGTCTTCTTGGCCGCCATTGTTGAAGCTCTGTAAAGAGAGAGTTAACAGTAAACCTAGCAGATTGTTATATACAGCTAGGGTTAAATGTTGGTGCCTGTCTATTTTGGGCTTAACTTGGATTTAATGGATCATTTGATGTAATTAGATCCGGTTACTTTTTTTGTCGGGTTAAGTTCACATATGGCCTCGTTTGGTTTTGATCCCGCAATTTTTTCAAAAAATAACCTTTGTTTTAGAAAATAAAAAATTCGTTGACGAAGCTTTTGTTGTTCATCCTAAATAAATTATCGACATAAATTAGTTTGGCCGATAAGGCAGAAGTTCAGAATATTTCAAGATTGTAAACCTGTTCAATTGACTACAAGTTTTGTTTTATACACAAAAGCTAGACTTTATGTGTAATAAAGTGAATCCAGATGAATTTCTGACCATCTATCACAGAAAAAAAAAAACGAACGTATCCTATAGGATTTCCAAGAATTTTTATCATTTCTTTTTATAAACAGATGATTAGTCTTTGCTTATCATGTTTCATGAGTAGCCGGGACATTACGAGATATACAACAAGTCATTTCGAGAAGAAAGATGACTATGTCTTTCTCCCGTATATTTCTTTATCTATGAATCAATATTCTGACGTCCTAGGCGTAGAGGAATCACACCAATTCATTATGAATTTGGTGGTTAAAACTCTAATGCAGTACCAGTACTATAAAAAAGGTTTTACAAAAAAAATAATATGGTGTCAGAAAAATAAAAAACTTAACATCTTTCATTCTTATTACTTTTCAATATGAAAGCGAAAAAGCTAAATAGAAGCAAAAGATTTTGGTTCACCATATATAAGTTTTAAAGATAAAAGCTAAAACTATATGTTTAATGATCAACAAAAGTTTTTATCAACAATTCTTTTTTTAATTGAGTTCATTTTTTAAATAGTTAAGATATTAAACTCGGAAAATATTACTATAGGTTAAATTTATATTCCTACATTAAAAATAGCAAACTGTTTATTTTGCTCACCCAGCTAAGCACTTCCCAAAAGGAAAAAAAATCCACTAAAAAAAAGCATAAACGACTGATCGGAGAAGAAACAATTCGCCGCCGAGTTAACACCGGTTCGCCGTCGTAAATGGATGGAGTAGGGGCCAGGCTCGGCAGGTCATCAGCTAGGTACGCACCGACAACTGTATTTACTGGTCCGGTTCGTAGGTGGAAGAAGAAATGGATCCAAGGAACGCCGCCCAGCTCTGGTAACAACCACAGTCGGACCACTACTAACGGTGGCGTTAACGGAAGTAACGTCTCTCATCTCTTGCTTTTCAAGTGGATACCTATTACTGTGAGCCAGAATAATACTGATAGCTCCGCTAAGGACGACGTCGTTTCGGTGGAGGAACCACCCAAACGCAAATTCAAGTACATTCCGGTACTGATCTTCCTAATTTACTTCCTTTAATTGCAAATTTTGTGTGTTATTGTGTGTATGTATATATATTTTCTTGCTATTATATCTAAGTATCCGGTATCCCGAACCTACCGGCCTTGAATAGTTCAAATTGGCGCTGTGTATGTGTATTGTATAAAACATATAAGCAAACTTTAATTTGTGTAATTGGAACTAGCTTTAATGTTTTTTTTTTTTACTTTTTGTGTAATGTATTCTGGAAAAGATCAGATTTTTTGAAGAAATGAAGTAGGTGTTTAGGGTTCTAGGTTTCTAGTTGGGTTTGGAAGAACTGGTTAGCATTGGCAGATAGAGTGTTTCGCTTTGTGCATGGAAGGCAAGGAAATTCAGGTCATGAGACTGTAGTTAACTGGAATGGACATGAAGTTTCTTATGTTAGCTAGATCTCGTTAGTGCCACCTAATTATCAAAAGGTAAAGCGGTAGATGTGTGACGTATGGAGTTGTGTTTGCAACAGCAAACATTGGTTTTAGTTCAACCTGATAAGTTCACCTATTGTCTTGAGAGAGTAGTAGGTATAGTGATACACTACAGAGCTTCCTAAACAGGATTTTATATGAGGTAGAGGCCCGTCTGCGCAAAGCAAGAGGAAATAGTATAGTCTGGATCAATGAAAGAAAGATAAGGGAAGTGTACAAGATTCCAATCAGGCTGCCTCTGAAGGAAGGTGACGTCTAAGAAGGGTATTTTAGAACTCGATCAAATAGGTGAAGTGACTTAAATGCTGGATCTGCCTTTGCTTATAGATACTACTAGTGTATCTTCCCGCGCTTCATGCGGTTGTGGAAAAGATTCTCTTACAAATGCAAAAATTCATAAATTTAATGGAAGAAATTTGAAAAGTGATTAAATTTCCTTTTTGTAATTATTTGGGCAAAATGCCACGTGTCATCAATTCACTGGTTATCATTTTGTTTTTACTCAAAATTCATTGTTTAAGAATTATTTTGGGGAAAAATGACAAATGTCCTTATTTTATTGGACACTTTACATGTCACTCGCGAGCGTAACACACATTACATATTTTTGCTTATTGAAAAAAAGGTGTCAAAATGACACAACAAAGCGCTGCTTGAGGTGTTTAAAATGAACAAGGCTTACTTGAGGTGTCTAAATGAAAGTTATTGCCAACTTTAAGGGCCCCCGATGGGTTCAGCCGGATATAAATGTTGAAAAATTAGAACTACCATTCTAACAAAGCATAACAATTCTAGATTAAGCGACAAATAAGAGAGAAATATGGGTCAAAAGAAAAGGACAAGGAGAATAAGAACATAAACATAAAACCTGACAAATATGTTTGGGCTTCTAATACTTTGGGACTCTTAAGTAACAGTTGTGGCTATTGATAGTGATTGTTGGACTCTCCAGTAACGGCTTCTCCTTTAATTATAAAATTTGGAATTTTCAAAAAATGAATAAATGAAAAGAATGAGTAACAAATGCAAGAAACATTATAAAAAAGATAAATAGGAATGTTGGCCATAGAGCCTAGTCTATTCTCAGCTTCATATAGATATATAGATTGGTTTGGACATAAGAGATGTGTTCTTTCGTTCAATTGTGAGCTTGCAAAAGTGCATAGCTGCAGGACTGATATGTCTAGTTTTCCAAATGAACATGAAGCATAGATTTAGCTATTATGTCCTGAAATGTGGGAATTTCAGAGTACTTTAAGTTGATAGAATATGGACCTCTTCATAAATTGGGGAACAATAATCCACATTACGCAATCTGCTTGGTTGACACCCACTGCTGGGAAAGGTCCTTTTGCAACTTCTGAAAACCTTCACAGGCACTTGTAAAGAATTTGCATTCGATAATTTTGTTTTGTAATTATGGACATTCTTAGTATGCATTACTGCCTGGTGGATATAAAGAGGCAATGTCAAATCAAATCTGCTACAGCTAATTGTGTGAGTTATGCATTGTCCGTTTTTTGGTGGCGAAGCGTACTTGATCTATACCAAAGTAATATGCAGTGTGCCAATATTTTTTAATATTTCATTCCTTTAAGTGGATTGCTTCTTGTATGTCAGTAAAGATAATAGGATTGGTCTGTGATGTGTGAGTATACTTTTTCATTTTTTTTCTTAAAATGGTTGAGATAGATTAACGTGCTTGAAGAACAAAAGAATGATGCATCTGAACAACCTGAAGATGATATTAAACCAATTGAGAGTGACACAAATAGTGACGAGCCAACATCGCAGGTGGATGGTTTTGATGAAAAACCTGACATCAACGATGTGCCCATGGAAGAGAATCAGGTACTTTAAAATCTTTGTGACTGCTGTATGAATTTGTGAAAAACTAGACTCGAAGGAAAAGAGATTAAAGAAAAAGGTAGCATGGTTATTTGCTGTTTGCATTTTCATTTGTTGTATGAATGACTTGAAGCTTTTCTAAATGAGAATCAGAAGGTACATAATTGTTGTAGTTGGCATCTCTTTAAATTAAATGATGCACACAATGACTTCATTTTAGCTAATATTTCATTCATTGTCTAAACTTGTTCTATTTATATTTTTTGGTTCTCTTTGATCTTTCTTTGTTTGTCCTTCCTGTTGATGTCTTTCTTTAGCTTCTTTGGAAGTTTTTTTTAGATAATACGTCATGATTTCTCCCTCCCTCCCTCGTTTTTTCTTATGTTCGAACTTTATCTGGTTATGCACCCCAGTTGTCTGGCTAGAAACACAATCCAGATTTCATGAGTCTAACAATGAACACGAGTGTCTAAATTGAGTCTTTATCTTTCAGGCTCCGAAGAGAAAACCTCCAGAACGACAGGACTTAAATGAAAGGACTTTGGACTTGTCTTTGGGCTAGAAAGCTCGCGATGAAAACAATTCTGACTTAAAAACAGGTCAGGCAAATGAACTCCAGGAGCACCAAGTCATTATGGCTTTCCCATAAATGTTGCCATGTAACAGTTGAGTGACTAAACTGCCCGTGTCTTTATATGACACCGGCTTAATGTAATTGTATTCTGAAGCTATTTGCTTACTTTGTAGAGGATTCGATTTTTCTGTGAACTATAGCAAAAAACCTTAATGTTGTTCCATCACATTTAAGTGCTAGAGCACAATGCGTGATATGTGTTGGTTAGGCACATGTTAAGGGTTCGAACCTTGCTTCAGACAAGAAGCCTGGTAAGTAGAGAACAGTAGATGGGTGAACTCACTATCCATCGAGATTCAAACTGCTCTTTATAATTTCTCTGCATAAAAAATCACATTGGAGTGCTAGATTCATTTCTTTTATTCTCATAAGAAAGAACCAATGCTTTTAGCGTTTGGGAAAAAATTTTAAAAATGAAATTTTACAGTTCATAATATTCTTGAGAGTTAATTATATATACATGGACCAGCCATTGCAATTCAAAGTTATGTATTTTTTGTCATAAATTTATGTGGAAGTGAGGCTCGCCCCACAGAGTATTTTCCAGAGTGGAAGTTTTAAGTATCTTGGGTTCAAAAGTTTTAAGTATCTCTCGGATTCGTACTCAGGGTAGTGAGGACATTGACGATGATGTCATATATCGTATTGGAGTGGCATTGATAAAATGGAGGCTTGCCTCTGGAATCTTGTGTGATAAGAAGGTATCATATAAATTTAACGGTAAGTTTTATAGAGTGGTGGTTAGACCGTCCTTGTTGTATGGGGTAGAGTGTTCACCAATCAAGAAGTCACATGTTCAGAAACTGCATGTTGCGGAGATGAGGATGTTGATATAGATGTGTTAGTGTGACATTTTACACCAACAAGATGTGTGGGCATACTAGGAGTAACAAAATTAGGAATGAGGTTACCCGGGAGAAGGTGGGAGACCTCTGTGACGGACAAGATGAGAGAAGCGAAACTGAGATGGTTTGGGCATGTGCAAAGGAGGTGCGTTGACGCCCCAGTGAGGAAGTGCAAGAGGCTGGTTGTAGGGGGTATCCATAGGGGTAGAGGTAACCTGAAGAAGTATTTTGGGGAGGTGATTAGACAACTTCATATTACCAAGGACATAACTCTTGATAGGAAGGAGTGGAGGTCACGTATTAGGATAGAAGGTTAGTAAGGATGAAGTGTGGTCTTGCCATGCGTTGGTTTAAACTTGTTAGTACATATAGTTAGACCCCACTTTATGAAATTTCACTCAATATTGTTATTATTGTAATATCTAATATTCACTTAATTTCTAAGTAATTTGATAGCATAAAATATTTAATATGTACCACCAAATGCATATTGGGATCCTTATTTTTAACCTCATTCGGTGTTTAAATTCTAAAAATAAAATATCTATCAACTATCCTTATCAAAAGTCTAGGTTCGAGTTTTGGGTAGAAAATCGTCTTTGATAATAAGAGTATTCTACTAAAAAGTATTAAGTGAGCGAATTAATTTAAATTTAAACAAGTTTAAATCGATTGAAATAATAAACCGGTAAGTCATTAATCCATTCAAATTACTTGGTCAAAATGGAGTGAATTATAATAGTCATAAAATTATTTATGATTATTTTTATTTTTTATAATATATTTATTTAATCACCAAATATTTTTTAAAAACTTTATATTATAACATATAATACAAAATAAAAAATTGAAAAAATGTTTTAACAAAAAAAATTTATGAGTTAATTTAAGCAATATATTTATTCAATATATAAAGAAAACTAATTACATGCTTTTATCAGCCAAAAGATAAAAATAAAAATTACAGGTAACAACTCGGAGCTGAGACCATCTCCGACCGACCGGCGACTGCCGTTCTTCTGCCACTCATACTCGCCGCCGTTGAAGGTAAGGTATGATTGACTTCTCACTTGTAGATGCCGATACAGACGACTTGCCGGCTCATTTTTAAATCAAAAAAATGAATTATGTCGTGCCTTTGCGTCTTATATGTGTTTGTATTTGAGCTTCGTTTTTCTCATGCATGATGTGATATATCGTTTTGTGTTTGAGCTGAATTTGGGGATTTTTGGTTCTTTCGGAGCTTCAGGGATTTGTAATTTTGATGACCTTATTTTTTTGGTCCTAAATCCACTGCTTGCTTTAGTGGCTGGCTTTAGGGTTGAGCCGCAGTAATCAAAGTTATGAGTGATGAATTCCTCCAAAAAATGGAAAAGAGAGAAGATGACAAAGAGTTAAGTGGAATATGAAATTAGTGAGGTTTTGAGAGTGTAGGAGAAATTTGGAACAGAGAAGTTCAATAATTAGTGAGTTATTGCAGGTTGCTCGTTTAATAACCTGCAGATCTCGCGTTCCGGGCTACTGAACGACTCGAAAAAGCTCGGAGTTGAGTGAATGGCTACTCTGAGATAGAACGAGAAAAATTGAATTTGATTAATTCAAACTTATAAGACTTTGGAAGAAGTAGAGAAGTACAAAAAACGAAATGATTCAGTTTGAACAGTAAAGGGCGATTAATCAAGTCCGACAATGGGTTTGAATGTGGAAGGAAATAGCCTCTTTGCAGAAATGCAAGAGGAAGACAGTGAAATGGTAGGATTGCTCGTTTGACAATCAACAGGTCTTGGGGGTAAAGGCGGAGCTAGTATTTGAAATTTATGGGTTCAGGATTCTAGTCCTTGATTGTTTGGTATGTGGATGGGATAGACAAGGATTTCCCATGGGATTAGCTATCCCAACTTCTATATGGGATAGCTAACCTCACCATTTTAGTACATATCCCATGAGATTGTTATCCCGTATCCTGCCAACCAAACGTAGGATAAAATAATCTATTATCCCACCAACCAAACAATCCCAAGTTACTGGGTTCTAAATTAATAATTTATACATATTAAATAGATTTCTTAAGATAAATATAGAGTTTGGACGAAAGTTGTTGATTTCAGCATAACCCGTACCTTGGAAGAGTATGGGATGGTAAGTTTAATGGACATAATACTTATTAGAGGTAGGTTTCTCTTCTGTTTTCCCATTGATAACAGAAGGTTTAGGTTTCTGATTGTTCCTTAATTATTTGACTGCAGAGACCTCAGAACCAAGATCTCTGAAAACTGCACTGAATCAGGTTTTCTAGATTCTGTTTGATTTCTCCACATCTAGCTCGCTCTTTGGCTTTGGAATTCAGTAATCTTTTTCACCTGTCCCGACAGCTTCCCTCGGAATACCATGGATTCGCAAAGCCAGAATACTTCATTGCAGCGGCTGCAAAATGTTGAGAAGGTAAATCTTTTACAGAATTATTGTCTTAGGATGGGTTGATTTCAGTAGCTGCTACATTTGTATATTTGTCATCAAAATACTTTTAAGTTCTGATTTCAGAAACTGATACTACAATATTATTCCTTCCTTACCCGGATCCTTGTTACTTGCTCTCCTATCCCGTATACCAAAATGTTTTAAGAAAGAAAGAGAAAGAGGAGAGTGCTTTCTGAATTTTGGTGAAATCCATATTCCGTTGATTGGGTGAAACACATAGACAAGCTTGAAGATATATGGATGATGTTACGCCTCGGAAAGGGACTCTGCCATTGAGCTCTCCTAAGCCTTCTGGAGTTCTGAATCCTTCGCTTTCTGGAACAAGAGAAATGAATGAGAACAAGAGCTGCTTGGCCAGAAAACCATGACTAAGAATTTCATGTCACCCACCTATATCTACAGCTTCCAAGAAAGTAAATTCTGGCTGAAATGAATGAGATATTTAGCTCTTGTGAAAACCACTCACACAAAGCCTCAAATCTTGGATCTAAAACTAGTTCAGTAAATTCAACATCTCATTGTTCTTGAAGATTAACTATTTCTTCCTACAATTATGCATCTGAATCTGATGATGGTCAATATAACAACTCTATTTTTTATTCCTCCTATAAGCCATATGACCCTCTGACTAATTACCACTCCCCTAGGCCGAATTATCTGCACTACCAGCCATATAGGTGCCGTGGGATCTTCCTCCATCAAGAAACCTTTAGAGGATAGGTTGACAATGCTTAGGATTCCAACAAAGCAGTTCTCTTAATTCCGAAAAATCTAATGATGATCAAGGGCCATTGCAGCAAGCTCAAGACTCCTCAATCAGTCAGAAAAAAACAAAACTCGAAGTCAGAGAATGAAGATGGGAATAGTGTTGAGGACGACGACAATGATGAATAAGTGAAAGAGGTACTGGACCGAGAATAGGGTATGAAAGGGCTATTCAAACTTCTGCTTCTATTGGTTGTTTTCTTCCTGTCTGGCTCATTAAGTATCTTCCACAAACTCCAGGCTGACCTTCAACAGTTGGGAAATCAAATCATATTCGAGATTGTTCTGTTGTATACCCTGAATATCTACTGACATGAGTTTCCTCTGGTCTAGAGGAAACAACATCTCTGTTGTTTTCCTAGTCTTTGGTTTTCTTCAGATTAAAACGCAGGGGTGATGTCGCATGTCAAGTGCAAAGGCTACTAATTGTAACTTGATGAGGAAATATGATCTTAACTTTCATATGGGGAATCAGTAATCACTTTTCTTGATAAAAAAATGTACTGAAACATTGCTGACACATACCGTCTGTTGCTGTATCTTCCTCTGATGTTTGCAGAGGATAGTCAGAGTTCTGGAGTTAGCAGGAGGTGTAATGGATGAAATGGCAAATCCGAGCGGCCCCAGGAAGGAGCTTATTAACAATCATTGCAGTGAGTTCATGCAACTAATCAAGGTTAGGACTTAGGACATTCTTTACTTCTTTGCACCTGGATATTCTTGAAACCTTCGTAAGAAACTGGAAAGAAAACCATGTAGATGTGTAATAAGAAACCGTTTAAACTTTCTTGTTGTCACTCCTGGCATTTGAATGTATGATCTAATGACTATTCTCATGTTTACGTACTGTTTTTGGTCCTCCTTTTATGTGTATTTATTTGCTGTTTGGTATTAAATTTGAAACTTTGTTCCATGTATACAAGTTAAAAATGGACGATTCTGGTTTGGTTTGTGAACTTTTATGTTGCAAGCTAGCTAGTCTGCTGTTGTCATGGCCAGTTTAATATTATCTTTTGTCCGGAAATACTGTCTGTAACTTGAGATCTCATGGAACTAGATCAGTTTGAGGAATAAATGGTTGATATTTTACCAATTACAACAGGACATCCAGGTCACACTGCGAGAAGAAATCAAAAGTGCCTGTGAATATCGTCCTTTCGAGAAGTGTGACTATATACCAAGAATATCAAACGAGATCTGTTGCAAGAAATTAGAGTATGTCATTTCTCAGTTCGACGATATGAAGCGAACAATTGAGGGGTATCATGCTGCAGCTTCAGATCACATGGCCCTCGATTAGTAGGTAATTTTCTCACTGCTCATTCTTTTCATGTGGCAACATAAATATCTCAACAACTACTACACCTCAATTCTAAGCAAGTTGGAGCCGGCTAATCTGCCAAGGTTTATTTATTTAAAGAGTTTGAATCAATACCTCAGTATGACTGCCTTTGTGTGAATAAGTTTGCCAATGGATCTCTACTAATGATATAAAATCTCGTTGCAGTTGAAAATTTCTTCGAATATGATATTACATGTCTGTGAAAACTTAAGCTTTTCTTGGTTGTTCAGTAAGCGATGATGAGTTGAAGTACTCGGAATCTTGAATCGTTTGAAACAATTCTGAAATGTCCCTGTACTGCTGGATTTGTATCATATTCCATTCAATACTAGTTCAGTATCTGCTGTTGAATTGTAGGAATGATACATTTGGTGCTCACTTGTTTAAGCAATGGACTTTGCTCATAGTTTCCATTATTATTCATTATTGTATATGCAAGCTGACATATGGATGACGTGAAATGTAAGAGCTTGCTTCGTGCAAGACATTGCTTAGAACCAACCGGTCAACATGGTAAATGCACGATCTACTTTGCATGTTTCATCCTTGATATCTTCACCACCTATCAGCTTGGTAGGCAAACTACCCCGATCCATCTTCAGTGTCAATTCGTTACACTCAGAAGCTCCAACAAACCCTAAAGTCTCTTTCGGCCTAAAACTCTTGCCATTGGTAGGCAAGCTACCTTGTTTCGTCTTCAGCTTTGATTCGTTACATTCAGAAACATTCTCAAGCCCTACCGTCTCTTGCCACCTAAAACTTTGCCAGTGATGACACTAGCGGGTAAATTGCAAAAAGGTCTTGCTTGGTATATGACTCTTCAATATTATAGAGAAAGAAAGAAAAATCATTTTATCAATAAGACTAATCAAAACACACTAACTCATATGTAAGACTGATCCCCCAAACTCAGTCAAAGAGCATTGCATCACAGGTGACTTGACAACCTAAAATCATATGGAAGTTGTCTCAGGATTTTTTTAGGATTGCTACAGACTTGGCCAAAGATATGATATGAGGAAAGAATAAGATCCATATAGATGATATCTAGGATATAATATTATTAGAGAACTTTCAAATTATTTTGGGAAAAGGGTTCAAAACACACTTCAATTATGGACGAAATTGTTGCTATACATACCAACTTTGTGGTGGTCCTATGACACCCCTGGACTATTTTAAAGTGGGATATATGCCCCCTTAAAATGTCTCACCCAGATTTTTGTTAAAAAGTGACTGACACGTGTCTATTTCTTATAAATTTTTATTTTAACTTTTTTTAAAAATTCTTTTAAACTTTTCTTTTCTTTACTATATATTGTATTTCACATTTTTTTATTTTTTTTCCAATTTTGCTACTACCAAGAAGCTTGGCAGCCATGACTCTTCCTCTCATTTCTCTTTTTTCTTCTTCATTTCATTTGTCTTTTTAGTTTCTTTTCTTTTTAAATTTCGTTTTTCTTGAGTTAAATTAGAAAATACAATTTTCAAATCGAAAAAGGTAAATTATGATTGCCAGATAAATTTTTCGGCAAAAACTTTAATTTTCAATTGTAATCTCTATTATCAATAATTGTTGTTGAAGAAGTTATTTTCTTAATGATAATGATAGAAAAACGTGATAAAAATAGCTTTAATTAAAGTGATATGAGAGAGAAGTGAAATGGATTTTGAATTGGTGGATGATTTGTAGAGCTTTGGGAGGGTAAAAATGGCGGCTATAGTGACAAACATTGTTGTTGTTAGCGACGGAAGTGTTAGCGAGGGTGTCGATTCCGGTGTTAGTGGCGCCGATTCCGGTATTAGCGGGTGGCGTCGATGCCGATTCCAATGACAACAGTGATACAATTGAGAAGATGAAAAAATAGGAAAAATAGAAAGAGAAAGAAAAAAAAGTAAAGGTAAAAGAATACATATTTTATTAGAAAATTATTGTGAAAATAAAATTACAGCATTTTTTTCTGCTCTTACTCTTTCAAAGAGAGTGTATTACACTTTCTTTGCCACCTAAGCAGTTAAAGGTATAGTAATTCTTGTTAAAAATAATCTAGGGGTGTCATAGGACTCCCACAAAGTTGGAGTGTGTAACAACAATTTCAACCACAGTTGAAGTGTGTTCTGAACCCATATCCCAATTATTTTTGTTATAATTTATTTTTATTTGGTATGATGATGACGCCAGTTGAATTTAAATGAGAAAAGTAAATGATTCATATGGTCGATTTCAACTTAGTATTTTGGAGTGAGCCATAATTATTACTCTTTTCGTTTCAATTTATTTGTCTTACTTTTCTTTTTAGTCTATTTAAAAAAAAAGTGTCTCTTTCCATTCGTGGCAACACCTTAATATCAATTTTTATGTTTAAGACCAGAGTAAATTTGATACATTTGATTCCCTCTGTCCAACAATACTTATCCACTATTGACTTGGCACACCCTTTAAGAAACAATAAATAGAAGGGTGATTTTACTATTTTACCCTTTGAATATAATAAATACAATGTATTGAAAAATGTAATAAGGAGATGACTATAATTAATGATAAGGGTAAAATAGAAACTAAGTGTAAAATTATCCATTGATTTCATAAAGTGAACAAGTATTGTTGAACATCCCAAAATAGTATAGTGGACAACTATTGTTAGACGGAGGGAGTATATCTTTAGTTTAATAACCTAAGATTTAAAAAGTTTTCTTATGGAGGAAGTATGACAAGTCAATTCTTGTCCATAGGTAAAAACACTCCTCAAACCCTATCATCATTCATTTACTATTATAAAAAGCCCAAAAAAATTGTCATCAACTTCCATACACTTCTCTCTCTCTCTCTTCTCATATAAAACTAGACCTCATTAAGTCTTCAACCACAAAAAAACCCCATTAATTCTTTCTATTTTTCTTCCTTTTCTTCGATTTTCATTTCTTTGAAATCAACTATGAAGAACAATCTTTATAGAAAATCCACAGTTCATCCAATTACTCAACCAGACCAACAACTTTCTTTATTACCAACTACAATCTTGACACTAACAACATCTTTATCTCAAGAAGACAAACAAATCTTGTCATATTTAATTTCTTGTTCTTCTAGCAATTTCTCCAACAATCTTGGAAATTGTACTACACACAACAACAACAACAAAAGTTGTTATTGTTTCAATTGTTATATGAGTTATTGGGTGAAATGGGATTCATCTCCAAATCATCAACTTATTCATGAGATTATAGATGCTTTTGAAAATATGGTGTTGGAAAAGAAAAAAGGAAAAAACAAGAAACAGAGAAGGAATAAGAATAGAGGTTCTTGTGGGATTGAGAAAAATTCTGAAATTTGTTTGGAGGAAAATTCAACAAGTTATGATGGTGTTAGAGAAAAGGAATTAGGGTGTGTTAGAAGATTTGTGAGTTTTCTTGGTGAAAGTATTTGGAGTGTTTGGCATGTCTGAAATTTTTCAAGGTAATATTGGGATAGTCTAGGTCTTTTTTTTCTTCTTCTGGTGTTCGATATTTGTACGGGGATTCAACGAAATATGAATTTGTGCATGAAAGTCTCACATTGAAGGTAAAGTGCTTTCTAATGAAGGAGATTTCATACTAGGAACTCTTATTTAAAACTTTTGATTAAGGACGGAGGAATAGTTACCACCCCACTGCAATCTTCATGGATGGTTTTGTTCATTTGTTTTTTTTATGTTTTTCATCCCGTGTTCGATACTCATATTGAGATACGGCAGAATCTTAATTCATGCTCTCTAACAAAAGAGATTTCATACTTAAAACTCGTACTCAAAATCTCTTATTAAGGATAATAAGATGAAGGAGCAATTATCATTCCGCCGGAACCTTTATGGATGATTTTGTTTATTTTTCACTTCTATAGAAGTTTTTGTTGTTTCTTACCTTTTTTGTTCATATGTACATACCTTTATATTATAACAATATAAATTATGGTTTATTGTTCTTTTTGAATGTTCATTAGCATTCAATTGTATTCTGACTTCATATTTTTTTCATTAATGCTTAGTTAGAAATTTCTTTAGTTTTCCCCTTTTGCTTAAGAGTTATCTGTGGAGTAACTGAGATGACAAATAAACCAAAAATGAAAAAGTGAGTTAAATTCTTATTTGTGGAAATATTTTTTTGTTAAAGAAATACATTCTGTTGGATTTTACTACTAATTAAAAAAAAAAAAAAGTGTTAATCTTTAGTTATATATATTTTACATTTTTGGAAAATGGAGTACTTTTTATAGATACTAGAGAAATTTTTGGACTCAGTCCATAATTAATAGACTTAGACCTCTACATTTTTCCACTTAAATATACATTTAGAGAGTGATGCACCATTCAAAATTTCATTAAAAATGGGTACATCCTTTTATCCTTTTTAATTTAAAATAGACTCTCTAAGTGACTTACGATTGAAAACTTCACATATAATAAACACTTTTCTCTGTTCTTTTTCACTTAAATATAGACTTAGAGAATGACACACAGTTCAGGACTTCATAGATAATGGACACGTTCGTTATTCTTCTTCACTCAAATATAAATTTAGAGAATAGTGATGCTATCGTTCAAAACTTCATAAATAATGGATATATTCCTCTACCCTTTTCACTTACATATAAACTTAAAAGAGTGATACACGATTTAAAACTTCATGGATAATGGACGCGCTTTTCTGCTATTTTTCCACTTAAATATTAAGTTAGAAAGTGACATGCGATTCAAAACTTCATATATAATGGACACGTTTATGTACCTTTTTTTCCACATAAATATGAGAGTTAGAGAATTTTGTCTATTTAAGGCCAAAGAAAGATGATGGAGATTCTTCTTCATCTTTGAAGAAGTAGAATAGGTCAGCCACAATTAATTTTTTTATTTTTTGAGAAATTGAAAAAAAAACAATACTCTATTGACCTTTTTTGCATATTAAATTTTCCTCATATGGCTATGAGAAAACTCAAAGGGTACTTCTAGTTCTTTGTCATATGTTAGTACTAAGGTGCTAATAGTTAGAATCAATCATCCTACCACAATCTAGGTTAGTACGAAGGTGCTAATAGTTTAGCATAAACACTAACGCATATGTAAAAAATATATTATTAATAGTGTTTACATTTAAAGAAGTGAAAAAAAAAACAAATCACATCAAAAACATTATATTAAAAAAATACAATTCAAACCATGTAAGTAAATCATGATTCAACTACATTACTATAAATCTCCTTGATGAAACTTTATAGTTTTCAAAAGCTCATCATCAAAAGATAGAATAGTAGATGTCAATTTATTCTATTTATCTTTTATTTTATTTTTCTATGTTATTTATATAATAAGTAATAAACAAATTAAATTATGTATTTTAAGCTTTGGTTATAATTGGGACAGGTCATGATCCCCTCTCTCTCCCTACCAACAAACTTGCTCTTGCATCAACACAATCTTAATTAATTAAAATAATTATAAGTTTTTCATTAATATAATGATCAATTATTGTTAATTAATTAAAGCCTCTCTTTTTTTGTTTGGTGAAGGATGTTGGTCTCAACTCCTTTAAACTTCATAATCAAATTATTAGATGTTGTTATCAGAACCAAATCTCTAATTTAATGATATTATAATCCTTTATTATATGTCCCCTTTTATGGGTTAAGGAAGTTGATCTCAACTCCTATTCCATCCCTCATCAAACAATTAGATCATGGTAGGATAAAAATAATCAGAACGCGAAACACTTTGTGCATTAGTTTTTTTTTAAAGTATGAAAAAAATCATAACTCAATATTTAATTTAATGGTATTATAATTCCTTGTCATATGAACATTGATCTCAACTTCTATTCCTTCTTCATCAAATTATTTGATGTTCGAATAAAAATAATCAGAATTCAAAACTTTTTATGCATTGGACGGTCTTTTTTATAGAATAAAAATTATTAGAACCCAATATTTAATAGTTCCTTGCCATATGTTATTTTTAAGAAAATATTATTTTGGTAAGAACATTGATCTCAACTACTATTGCCTGATCATCAAATTATTTGATGATGAATAAAAATAATCAGAACTCAATCTTTAGATATCTATTTGTACTGTAATAATATAATTCCTTGCCATGTGCCATTTTTTAAATACATTAAATTATTAGATATTGAATAAAACTCATCTTCAATTTGTTGATACCATTATAATTAATTCCTTACAACATGTTAGTATTATAAATTTATCTTAGGTTCCTTTATCATTATTCTTTACAGCGCTTCGTACTATATATTTTTTCTGATGGAAATTAAATATCAAAATTTCTAAGTACTCTAATATACATTTATTATTGAGAATTTTTCATTAAGAAAATTTAAAATAAATAAATCAAAAAAATTTAATATCATATATACATAAAATATAATTTTAATTTTATATTACTAACATGATCCTTATCGCTAATGCAAATAACGTAATTAGAGTGGAATCAGATAGTCATGGACTTTTTATCTTGAATTGGTCATTAGTAAAGTATTCTATATGACTACAAATAATCAAATATTACACATAACTATCATAAAGGCTTATAATTTTCTTTCTTTGACTTATTAGTGAATTATGACTAAGTCAAAATTAAAAATCTACTGGTTGTTGAATGAGTCTTTAATTTCTACGTCTGAAGTATCAAATAAGTCAAGATAAATGTTGAAATCAGTGTGTTTTGTCATTATGGAAATGAAGTGGAGTTTTTTTCAATATTAGAATATTGGAGAGTATTTTGAAGAGAATTTTGGATCCTAAAGATTAATAATAATATTTATATTATAATATATTAGTTCGAGCAAGTAATATGAAGTTAAAATTTAAAATAAGTGTAAGAAAAATGACTTTTGCCCATAAATGAGCGGAGTTATTTGAATTGAGTGTTTTGATGAGATATCTCTATAGTGTGACAGGTGGTATGTACATAGTTGATCCGTGATTATCAGCTTTTCTGGCTTTATGCAGGCGAGTTAAAGCCTACAATTTGAACTAAGATCGCAACCCTTTGTCCAGGCCATTATAGCACGTATGTTACCCGTCAAACTATGGAAAAACATTAATCGTATCACTTATAAAGTAATTAAATACAGAAAATCTATATGAGATACATTAATGTTAGAATTTCTTCAACACAATGTTACATCAAATAAACACTATACAAGTAGCTAGTTAATTCACCAATGTACCTATTGAACAATTAGAATGATATATTAAATGACTAAGAATTATTATTGATTGATAAAAGATTCAAACATTTACAGGTATAGATGAAGAACTCATGGATACACAGCCTTTCAAGCGTTCAATAATGGCGTTCCGGCTAACTAGCCCTGAATGAAGGGTCATTGGAAGCCCTTCCTTGACACATTCATCATACTTTTCGAGTGCAGATACAATGTATGTGAAATCAGGCCTTTTCGAAGGGTTAGCTGCCCAACAACGCTTTATAAGTTGTGCAAGCGCGAGTTGACAACTTGCTGGCATAGGTGGTCGTTCATTCTGCAAAATAACGAGCACTAGTCAATCAATCAATCAGCTATATCTTAATCTCAAATACGTTGGAACCAGCTTAAACGCGAAGAAAAAACTTTTGAGAAATGTGTAACATGATGCCAAAAGTAAAAGAAACACTTCCATTTGGCTGAAAGGTTCTAGCAGAGGCGGATTCAAGATTCAAACTAACAAACATTAATCAATCAATCAACTACAAGTTAATCTAAAACCGGTTGAGACCAACTTAAAACTTTTGAGATATGAAGATGACTTCCATTTAGCTGAAAGATGGCCCATCACAAGGAATATGGTTCTAGCAGAGGTAGATTCAAGATTTAAAATAACAAACATTAATCAACCAACTACATCTTAATCTCAAACGTGTCAAGGCAACGTTAAAATATGAAAACTTCTAAGAAATGGGTAATGTGGCACTATTAGGCCTTTTTCAGGTCTAACTAAGAATCAGGTAAAAGTAAAACTAATGTCATGACTTACATTTGACTGCTCGTCACTATGGATAGGATTTTAGCAGAGGCGGATTCAAGATTTAAGCATTTGATGAGTTCGATCTTCATATTCTTACTACTCAACCAGCTATAACTTTAGAATTATGGTATCAAAATGTAATATATACCTAAGCTCCGTGTCAAAAAAAACTTCTGATATAATTTTGAAGTCAATTCTACATCTCATACATTTGGTTGAGTCTGTTCTCAGTGTTTTTTGAGCATCTAGAGTTCTAGGAACATAAACTATCCAACACTAATACCTTATTTGAAAGAAGTAACATTTAACAAAGGACTGCTTGGCCTACCTAGGGAAACAGGGCAATTTGCCAATTTTAACTCATATAAAGACACAAAATCAACTATGAACTTCATTATATGAAGAAAAAAATGAGTTTTGAATTAGGCAAACCTTTTCAGCAACAGCAAAAGCAGCCTGAACTGGTGTCATTCCTTGAAATGGTAACAAAGCTGTTGTGAGTTCCCACAGCACAATCCCGAAACTATAAACATCAACTTTCCGCGTATAAGGTTTCTCCTTGATCATCTCTGGTGCCATCCATCGATACGTTCCCATATTACCTTTGGCCTCTCTGCACTGTGTTTCAAGACAGGACGTGCCAAAATCCGCGACCTTAACACGCATCTCATCATTTAAGAGTAAATTACTCGATTTTAAGTCTCTATGGATCACCCCTTGTGAATGAAGATACTCCATTCCTCGCGATATATCGAGGGCTAACCTCAGAATTGTTTCTGTTGAGAGTGAGTATGGCTCTTTCTTGTTGAGGTACATCCTTAGGGTTCCTTGTGACATATACTCTGTGATGATACAGTATACAGGAGGTTTCTTACACGCGGCGATGAACTGTAAGATAAACAAGAGATGTTTTAGTAAGAAAAATTGGACTCATTGGCAAGCATTTATAAGTAGCTATGTTGCTTGGATCCTCTAAAAATGCATAACTTTTGGATGGTTCGGACACACGACACACACTAACCGACAATATTTTTGAAGAGTCCGAGCAACATAGATCAGTAGGCTAGGTATTAATTTGTTGAAGCTGCATCAACTTTATTAAATTTCATATTGAATAAAACTGCTTAGTGACAATGTTCTCTGTGAATTTTCTACAAACAGGTCTTGAGCTACTTCTCTGAAGCTGAACAAGAAAAATATATAAAAAGGAAAATCATGCTCCTTTATACTTGGAAACCAAAGCATATACTAAATGTGAATGTACCAAGTGCTATAAAAAAACTTTAAACTGTAACAAAAAAATCATAGTACAAAAGCGCACACAAATTTGGTCTCAACTGACAAATAAACACTTCAACTTTGAGTATGCACGTCTAGACACTTCAACTTATTTCCACTGTGTCAGTTGAACACTCAAACTTACAAAATGATCATCTAGACACCTCAGCAACGGGTGTCCACGAGACAGAGTGGGGACGAGTTGGATTGTTTAGTTACTAATTGAGACCAAGTTGAGGTGTCTAGATCTGCACTCTCAAAGTTGGAGTGTTTATTTACTAACTTAGTCAAATTTGAATGTATGTTTATGTATAATGCAAAAAAAATGTTTCAATTCAACTATGATGCTTTCTTAAATAATCATCTAAAAACCTTGTGAATTTATAGGTTCTGATTGTGCTTTCAACCAAAAAACAAGTAAATGTTATACTCCCTTTGTTCCAGTTTGTTTCAGCATTTCCTTTTTAGTACATTCCGAAAAAAGATAAATGCATTTCTATATTTGGAAACAGTTTAACTTTAAGCTTCCCATTTTACCTTAAATAAGAAACTTTTATAGCCACATAAAATGTTATGAAAATGTTTAAGACCACAAGTTTCAAAAGTCTTACATGTACACAAATCATGTTTAAGATAACAAATTTTAAAAGTATTACGGCCACACAAATGTTATGACATGTTTAAGATCACAAGTTTCAAAAATCATATATCTACACAAATATTATGACATGTTTAAGACTACAAGTTTCAGAAATCTTACGACCACACAAACATTATGACATATATAAGCCTGCGAGTTTCAAAAGTCTTACCTCCATACACACGTTACAACACATTTTAGACCACAAGTTTCAAGACTCTTCTTTTCTATCTTAAACTCTATATCGACTCAAACTACGTCTCGTAAATTGGAACAAAAGGATGTATAAGTAGAGGAATTTTGACCTGAACTATATTGGGATGATAGAGTCTAGAAAGCAAAGCAACTTCAGACTTGAATTGTTGTTCAAGCTTAACTCTAGTCTCCTCCTTATGAGTTGGAATCCTCACCATTTTCACAGCAACTGCTCTCTGCTTATAAATCCCTCTATAAATCCTGCTATGAGCACCAGAAGCAAATTTATTACCAATAAAAAGCTGAGATAAATCAGCTGTCCATTCTTCTTTCTGATCCTCTTTTGAAGTTTCCCAAGTCTCAGCATTATCAGATTCCAATATCATTGACCATGACTCCAAACTATCAAATCTCTTCTTCTCCATTGTTTCTATATTAGCTGAATTCCACTGTGTTCTTGAGGAGGAGGATGGAACTGATAAAGGTTTGCTCCTCGATCTTCGCAACCTAAACGGATTGAAACAAGAAGTAGCCATTGAAATAAAACCAATTCTTGGTTAAAGATCAAATCTTTTTCACTTGTTTCAGTCTAAAAAGGTGTTGGAAAGTTTTAACAAGAACTGGACATTGAAATAGAAACCATTTTTTGGTTAAAGATCAAATCTTTTTCACTTGTTTCAACCTAAAAGGAAGTTGGCAAGTGTTAACAAGAAATAGCCATAAAAATGGAAATCAAATGTTGATTAAAGATCAAATCTTTTTTCAAGATGTAGGAAAGTGTTGACATAAACCAAATATTGGGTAAAGATCAAATCTTTTTCACACTTTTAGCCAAAAAAAGATGTTGGAAATAGCCAAAATAGAGACACTTTCAAAGGGTATTTGTGTTTTTGGATTTCAAGAAATGCATGAACTAATTCAAGAAACATGGGTTTCAAAAGGTATAAGTTAAAAAGAAGTGAACTTTATTCATGAATCTATCAAAAAAGAAGGAAATATGAGTTAATCTCCAAAGAAGAAAAAACCCCATCAAGACTACAAGTTACAAGAAAAAATAAAAATTGGTTGAAAAGATCAAATCTTTTTCACTTGGAAAGTGTCAAGATAGAAACTTTCTCAAAGGGTGTTTTTCTTCTTGATGTTTGCATTGATTTCAAGAAATGCATGAAGAGATTCAAGAAACATGGATTCCAAAGGGGGAAAAAAGAGTTATAAAGAAGTGAACTTTATCAAATGAAAGATGAACAAAATGGTTAATCTCCAAAGAAGAAAAAAGAAGTAAAGAAGAAGAAGGCTCATGAAAATTCAGGGGTGTCTCGTGAATGTATTTGAAAGAGGAAATTAAAAAGCTTTTTGTATGTAAAATCTAACACTTTCTCTTGTTTTCCTTTGCATCAATCAATCAATTTTTAAAAGTTGGCAAGTGGCCACATTGTCAAAAGCTTTATAAATTATCACTTCTTTTTTTAGAAAATTTTTGGATTTTCAATTCAACCACAACAACAACATACCCTCGTAATCCACGAGTGAAGTCTAAAAAGGATAATATATAATAATATATCCAATATAGTTCCATGGAATCTAAAGAGGATAGTATGTATGCATACCTTACGTCTTTACCCGCACAAGTGAGGTTTGGAATTTCAATTCTCAAATAATTAATCAAAATTAAAAGTATTTTTAGATTAATAATATTGTTGAAGATTAAACCACATAGGATTGTGGTGGGATGAATATGATTCCTCCTCCTCAACCAGAAGTCTGGAGTTCGAGCTTTAGGTACAGAAAAATTGCGGAGGTATATAGCGCTTCCCCTTTAATAACTCTTACATGGCGAGAATCTGAAATAGTTGTGACCCGAGTGTGAATAGCTAACCCAAAATTATATATCAATGTTACAACATTGTGAAGCAAAATTTGTTTGTTTTTATTAAGATTAGAATGATTTGATCTAAATATACATATGAATATAAAGACAGTAGTATTATTTTTTAAAATACTTATGTTGAATTATTCATTCTATGTGTTAGCATTCCATCCCTTTCTTTAATTTCCTTCATGTCTATATTACATCTCATTATTTTTTTTTGTAGTATAATACATTACACAATAATTGGTGACAAATGCATGGAAAAAAATTCAAGAACTATTTGTACATGGTATTAGCAATTTATCATTGTCATTTCAACACTTTCCATATTCTCGAGGATAAGATGAGCCTTAATAGGCAATCCTTTACTAAAAAGTTCATTATTCTTGTTAATATTATATTGTCTGATTTGGCAAAAAATTGAATCAAGATATAGCTAGGAAATCCTAAATTAGCCAAAGGAATCAAAGTATAGCCTCATGTGTCTTCTATTTGCTTGTGAGACAAGTCTAGTATTCCAAAAATAATTCCTATAAGCTTGGAATTGTTTCAAGTGGGATACCTTCCTATTCAAGATAGGATAAGATCATATTCTCGCGAACAATAATTTGATTGACGATGAAGAAAGAGAATTTTTAATTTAGTTCTCCATCCTATACCAGGAAACAAGATCAATCAAATTCTATTGAATTTGTCTCATAGTGATCGTTTATCAAAAAAATGACTCTGATTTCTTCACAAACATTGTCACAAATTCTTCAATCTTTTGTCTTCAAATGACAAAGGGGAATATGACATACAACACATTGTCATTTTTCTCCAAATTGTCAAATTTTTCCATTAATTTTTAAGAAGGCACAACATATAGTTGAGAGTTACATGGTCAATATTAACCCTTCATTCTAAGCGATCGTTTATGAGAAGGATCCTTTTAAACCACTCCATTCATCTAAAAGAGACGAGAAGGGGTCTAATAGATTTAGCCATATCTATATTTGGAGCCACTATATCAATGGTCCTACCATCGCGCTGCAAAACGGGAGCTCTTGTGGAATCTATAGTGGATAACACTTAAGTCATATATAATTGTATTGTATGAGTCATCTATATGGTACGAATGTAAATTAAAAATAAACAATTAGTACTATATAAATCTCATAAATATTTCATTTAGTAAGATGGACAATCTCATAAATATTTCAGCTTGGGTTTAAATTTCAGATCTGGAGTGACTTCAGGCCCAAGCCCCAACATTTGAAAAACACAAAACTGTTCTGGGCTTGGGAGGAGGCCCAAATAAACCTCAGTTGGTCATGTAATTAATTAGAAGATTTTCGCTGATTATCTCTTTTTGGAATAACTGTTTAAGAAATGATCTTCTTTTTATTTCTCTTACGATTCATGGACATTTTAGACTATGCTAAAAAATATCTTTCAGTGTGATACTAAAAGTGGAGTCTGAGGAGGGTGGTGTGTATGCAAACCTTATTTCTAACTTGTGAAGATAGAGTCATAGAGAGATTGTTTCTAATAGATGATCGGCTCAGGTAAAACATTTCAAAGTTGTTTTGAAGGAAAAAAAAAATACACTAGTGAAAAAGTCATGTAAAAAATAATGAAAAACGTTATGTCAGAGTCTAAAATTTTGTAGACTTTAACGACAATCTAATATTTTTTTTCTGTTCCAAAGGCTAAATCAAGCATAACTAAGTTATATGTTGTTGTTTTTTTCAAATGCAGCAAACTATTTACAAAATTTAATTGGCAATACAAAATTTATTTTCTCCTAATAGGAAATGATGAAAGAGCCCCACTAGTTTGAATTTTGAAATCACAATATTTCTCCTTGTAGTTAATTTTGTTGACAAAACACCTCAAATGATTTGAAAATTAAACATCTATCGATTTTCATCGTTCATAGGTATTGTGTTAGTAAATAATAAATAGAGGGTTTATACCTTTAAATAAATCATTATCAACTGATTAATAAAGTAAGAGGTCAAATATTTCGTTAAGAGTTTCTAGCTAGAAAGTCATTTTATTACGCCTAATTACTAACATGGATGGATCTAAGAACTAAGAAGTGTAAAGAGTTCATACAAATTTTATTTGTCGAAAATTTATATTATATATAAAATATTAATATATTTTATCATATAGAATTTACTACAACAAAAATAATTTTTAGCAGCAATAAATATGTCCATTAACAAAGAGTGCTAAAGTCTTTACCAACATTAGTGAATTGTTATTGAATCTAATGTCGCTATAGGCTTTAGAGATATTTACAAAAAAATGCTACTCAATTGACAATTGCCTTTGATAAAATATATTTAGCAACAATTAAATTTTATCGTTAATTAATTACCATTAAAAATTATTATTTTGATATGGTCATAGATGCTAAAGTTTGTTGGCTTTTCATGTATTTTACTCTTTTTTTACTTTATTTAGTGAAAATTTTGAATTCGCCACGTAATTATCAATGGTAGAAGCCAAGTAGTACTATCATAGTTAGTAGCTAACAATTATCAATTGTCTATAAGAAAACAATCAGTACCAAACATAGCGTACAAAAATAGCTTTCTTAAGCCTAAAGTTAGGTGTTGGTATAATATTCCTGCAGCTCAAGTTTTTCTACTATAGTTTTTTTCCCTTACATTCGAAGTATGCTATCTGCATTAAGATTTGACTAAATTCAAATTTACACACTTAGAGATCAATTTTTAGGACAATATCACTTTCAACATGATTTTTCTATTCCCGTAAGTTTGAGTCTGAAATTTCGGATTAAGGATAAAAAAATTCTAAACCATTCCAACCATGACTCAAGTTGATTCCCTATGATTGTTGGTGTTTTATTAAAATTGTTATAGTGTTTGAAGCATATGATTAGCTATAAGTTATTTAATAGAATGATTTGGTTGGTACGATTTTAAAATTTTAAAATTAGAAACCTTGCTTATGTTTAGTCATTGACAAATGCATAATTTATGTCTACGTCGAATAACAACCTTGCTATTTTAAGAAACATTAAATAAATAAAATACTTACCAAGCTATAAATAATTTGTCCCGTAAAAAACTACAAATTATAATAAATAAGTAGAAAAAATTAACAAGTTATTCCATGTGTACATATACTCACCTGAAAAGATTTGAGTCCTTTAAGGGTGTGTTTGGTATGAAGGAAAATGTTTTCCATGGAAAACAAGTGAATTTCTGACTTTTTTTTTTAATGTTTGGTTGGTGAGTAGAAAATATTTTTTGGAAAATGTTTTTTAGTGTTTGATTTAAGAATGAAAAATATTTCAAATAAAATATCTTTTATTTTTTATGGGGTGAGAAAAAAAATAGAAATTTAAAATTGGAAATATTTTTTAAAAATAAACTTAATTTTTTTTTTGGGGGGGGGGTGTCGAGGGTAGAGGTGGGGTGGGGTAAAAAAAATAAAAATTTGAAATTAAAAATATTTTTAAAGAATAAACTTAATTTTTTTTGGGTGGTGGAGGGGGGGTGGTGGGGTGTTCCGGGGGTTAAAAAAAATAAAATTTTGAATTGAAAATATTTTTTGAAAACAAACTTTAAAAAAAAAAAAAAAATTGGAGGGGGGTTGGGAGCTGGTGGGAGGGGGGGTAGGGAGCTGGTTGAGGGGGTCAGGAGTAGGGGTAGGGAAGGGGTTATGAAAAAGAATAAAAAATTGAAATTGAAAAATATTTTTTTAAAAAAAAAATTGGGTGCATGGGGTTAGGTGGGGTAGGGGTGAAGTAAAAAAAATAAAATTTAGAAATTGAAAATATTTTTTAAAAATAAACTTAAATTTTTTTTTTAAGGGTGAGGGGTGGGGGTGGGGTTGGTTGGGAGTCGGAGTAGGGGGTAGGGGTGGGATAAAAAAAATAAAATTTTGAAATTGAAAATAATTTTTAAAAACAAACTTTTTAAAAAAATTGGGAGGGGAAGGGTAGGGGGCTGGTGGGGGAGTCAGGAGTAGGATGGGGTAAAAATTAAAAATTTGAAATTGAAAATATTTTTTTAAAAAATTTTTGGGAGAAGAGGGTGGGGGGCTAGTGGGTGAGGTCGGGGGTAGGGGCGGGGTGGCCTAAGAAAAAAAATTGTAATTTGAAGATAGAGGAGAGTTTTGGAAAATGTTTTCCTTAATTTTTGAAGGGAAGTCATTTTCCTTAAATTTGAGAAAAATAAGTTGATTTGGAAAACATTTTCCAAAACATTTAAGCCAACCAAACATGAGAAAATTGGAAAACATTTTCTTCATACCAAACGCACCCTAAATATGTGTAGTTTCTTTTGCAATTTTTCTATATATATATATATATATCTAGCTCAAATTTAATATAAAAAAAAAATGAAATTAATGGAAATCTAAGATTTTTTTTTCTTTTGATATCTATTTTTCGGGGTCGGTTAATTTGGATTTGCATAGGAAGTCTCTTCTTCATTCACACATGTATATTCCACTTCATTCCCTATATTAATAAGAGTTAGCTTTATTCTCTTTCCAACCACAACAAAAAGTTTTCACCGTATGAAACTTTTCAAAGTGTTTTATTTATTATCGGGCATCGTTATAATTTTTTTATTTAGCTGTCTGAAAACAAATAATAATTCTTTTTTTTCTCAATATGTATAGTCTTTAATCATTACTAATAATTTTTTTTAATACTTTGGATACTTGATCGACCTATACTTATTTTCACTATGTCAATTACTATTGTTGATGGTAAATTACTATATTAAGACAGATTCATTCTCAAAACACAAATCTAAAATCTCCAATTGAAAATGAAGGAATAGTATATATCACTTAATCATAACTTTTGGTGATAAATTGAAGATTATTTTCATTGATCTAATACATTTGAGTATGATTTGATAATTGCAAGATTTTGTCCCATATTAATTTGGAGTTTATTAAGCTTAAAAAAATTGAATGTGTTTCATTAATTTGAGTCTAAATTGTGACAACAAAAGGTCAACCACCCTTTTTGGACAACAGATTTGAAAGAGACTACTAAGTTTAACAAAACAAGAAGTTGAAATATCAATTATATATCTTCCATTCATTTGGTACCTTCTAAATTTATAATCTAGATTCCTTTATAATGAGTTATATATATATATATAATTGTTGATAAATATTTACTCTAAATCTAAATATTAGTCTAATAGAATTTAGAATATTTTTTCTCCACATGTGTATATACGTATATAACAGATGTCAAGAAGAACAAAAGTCTTTAGACACGTAATGAATCTTGAAGTCCTTTCTTCGTAGATTATTAGCCCCGGATACTTATACCAAAAGCTCAGTATGCAATTTGCATGAAATCTATTTTCCAACTTCTTTCTTATTCCCAAAAATCATATTTCTTTATTCTAATTCATTTTAAATCCACTCAAAATAGGATTTGTTTATTTTCTATTTAAATATATTATATGTATAATGTCATTTTTTCCTATCCCTTGAAAGGGTAAGACACATGTACTTGGTTCGATCAGTTCATTATTACGGATAGTTCCTACAAAAAATAGAACTACTGACGTATACAATACTTGAATTTTCAATGTAGATGCTAAATAGTTGGTTCTCCTCCCTATTTTCTTTATGTAAAACTTGATGAATACAAATATAGTACATAATCAAAATATATTAATAGAAAACCTAATTTATAAGGGTGATATAAATTCTTTTTACAGCTCGAACTGAATAAAGTGAACGTAATACAAAGGATGAGAATTTAATCTTAAAAACAATTATGTAACTAAATATTGTTTTATAATAATCATATTTTACAATAATATTTCACTATTTCGGCCATGTTTTCTTTGAAAATGATTTTCATGTTATGTTATATTATTTGTTCTTTTGAGTTTTAAATAAAATTTCATTGTAGCAGTTAAAATTAAATTCAGACAAATAATGTTTTTATAAAGAGGTTTGATCGTACCATCTTTATAATATAATAGAAATTACACATTAATCAAAATTTTACGGATTCAAGTCTTGAAAGTAGCCACTAATGCTTGCATTAGGATAAATTATATGTATCACATTCCTTAAAATACGACTCATTTCTAAATTTTACGTAAATACGGAATGCTTGATGCACCGTATTATGCCCTTTACTAACTAATCAAAATTCCAAGTTAAACACCGTATTTACTAGAGAGTCTATTCATATCTATTTGATTAAAATCTTTTTTTTAAAAAAAATGAATTAAAAACTTTGAATAGTAATAATAAGGGTAAGTTAAATAAATCACATTGTGTAAAGATGAAATTACTATCTATCCCTACTTTTTTTTTTCTAATTACAATAATCCCTTAAAATTAACCCAATCCGAATACATTAATGAAAGCGCGGATACATTATTACAAGCACAGATACATTAATACATTAATACAGATACATTATTAAAATAAAAATTAACTCAATCCGGATACACTAATGAAAGCGCAGATACATTAATACAAGACGGATACATTAACACATTAATACAGATACATTATTAAAATAAAAATTAACCCAATCCGGATACATTAATGAAAGTGCGGATACATTAATATAAGCATTGATACATTAATACGGATACATTATTAAAATAAGAGATTTTAGTTATTTTTAAAAGATATAGAGACAGATGAAAAATAATATACTTAAATGTGTGTACTTTAGTAATTTTTCCTAATAATAATACGTAGGGGGACCTTGGCCCAAGTTATTCACATGATAATTCTAGGACATAGAGATCCCATTTGTTTTAGTATTTGCCACCGACACAAATAAAATAAAAAGAGAAATAAATAAATAAAATTTAATTATTTAAGTTAATTATAATAAAAAGCCAAAAAATTGATGGAGTAAACTGTCAAATCAAGATCTGCTGTCTAACGTCATTGGTTTTTTTTTTAATTTAATGACGTAAATAGAAAATGATTAGCAATATTGCATTCTTAATAAGGATAGATTTCCACCTATAATCTTTAATCGAGTCTCAATACTAGCTTTATTACACATTTCCATCTTGTAATTCTTAATCGAGTCTCAATACTAATATCACACATTGAATAAAAAAATAAATACAAATAATGCAGATGACAACTATTCATACGCTAAAGCAAATGAATAAAACTGAAACTAGAGAGAATGAATACAATCTCTTATATTTTTATATTCTTGTATATCCCTCTGTTTTTTTTTAAAATTTCATCTTGATTGTATCGTTTCGCGAACACTAAATACAATAGCCTAACAAGTAACAACCAAATTTTACTACAAATTATAAATAATAACAAAAATATAGCTATAGTTTATAATATGCAACCAAATTATAGTCATTTATGAAATTTGCTCTTTTTACTTTTATTTTTGCGTCACATTTTCATTGCATCCTTTATTTAATTATATTGAAGAATATAATAATGTAATAGTGGTAGAAGTAATAAATTTAATTTAATTTTTTATTTAATATTCGATGTTTATAGTAAAATTCGATTATAAATTCATACATTAATACGCTCCTAATTTTTTTTTTCTATTCTTAAAAGTTCGAACTCGAGACAAAAACTTTAAATCTTAAGAGGGCATACTACAGCGACACAACAAAGGAGTAGAAAGACAGCTCACGTTGTACTGAAAATTAATAGACAGGGGGACACAAGCGTCATTATCATAATCCTCAGGTCCTTTTTCGTCTTTTCACACTTCCATCACCTTCATTTCCATCACCATTTTCACTCTCACTCTAAAACACTCTGCTTCTGCAACTTCACACTCTCACACACACTTTCTCTCTCTAGAAAATGGGTTCTCGAACCGGGTCACACCAGCTAAGTAACGGATTGATAGTCTCGGGTCGACCCGAACAGCTCAAGGAACGTCAACCTACAATGGGGTCTCGTGCAGTGCCGTACACCGGCGGTGATATCAAGAAGTCCGGCGAGCTTGGGAAAATGTACGGTGTTGGGGACTACCCGGGCCCACCACCAATTTTGAAACCTTCGTCAAGGGGATCATCTGCTTCACAGCATAACAGTGGATCCGTGAGATCCGGTCCGAATTCCGGTCCGGTTGGGCATAAACTCACTAACTCCGGTTCTATGCCGAAGAAATCATCTGGGTCTTTCTCTGGTCAGCTTATGACTCCGATTCAACCTACTGGTCTGATTACTTCTGGTCCGTTGAGTTCAAACACTGGTCGGCGGTCGGGTCAGCTTGAACCGGCTGCTTCGTTTAAGAAAGTTGTGTATGGTTCGTCGGTGACGAGCTTAAATGATGAGATAAAGCTGGGTTTTAAGGTTTCAAAAGTGGCAATGTGGGTGTTTTTGGTGGTGGTGTTGATGGGTTTAGTAGTGGGTGCTTTTCTGATGGTGGCGGTGAAAAAGGCGGTAATTCTTGTTGCAGTAGCTGGAGTTTTAGCTCCATTGGTGGTGATTTTACTGTGGAATTTCGCGTATAAAGAACGAGGATTGTTGGGATATCTGAAGAGATATCCTGATGCTGAGCTTAGAGGGGCCATTGATGGACAATTTGTCAAGGTCACTGGGGTAATTTCACATCCATACTCTAGCTTTGCTTATATTAGTTCTCAATTTGCATTCGTTTGTCTGGTTTTGACTAGACACAGAGTTTAAGAAAGTAAAGAAACTTTTGAATCTCGCGGTCTTAAACTAATTATATGCGGGATGTATCAAAATGTCCTTTAATCTTGTGTGGTCTTGAACATGCCATTTGTAAAGTTAACATTTTAGTGTGGCCGAAAAAAGTAAAGAGACATTCTTTTTGAAGTGGACTAAAGAGGAAGTAAGACAAATCAATTGAAACAGAGGGAGTATTGAGTATGATTTAGTTAGGTTGATGTGTCTAATTCTTGTCTTTAGTTATGGTTTTGTCATTAGGTGGTAGTTGATAGCTTAATTGTAGTTGGTTTAGCAGGACATAACTAATGCTAGTTTTGAGATTTACCATTTTGTCCTTGGAGGTATAGATTAGTAAAGATTGCTTATTTATGTTCTGGAATGAGATTCTATGTGTGAGGATCTTTATTGTGTTTTGATTTTGAGTTTGACAGAAAAATATGTCCATATTGGCTTAGTTAGAAGTAACCAAGATTCTGCTCAAGGGTGGGTTAAAGCATAAAACTTTATCTGTGGTTGAAGAAGTATAGATACTCTAAACAGTTTCTAGGTTCTTTAATGGGGCAGATTTGTTGTAGGAATGTTAGAGGGGATAGTGTCATGACATAAACCTATGGGATCCGGGACAGGCACCCGGCCACTACCCTTGCCGAGCCAACATGGCTTATTAAATATTAACTTTCCAAGTCAATAAACAGTAGTTTAAATACCAATATAATCCATCAGATAGAGTAACTAGCCAAATAAATCCCACAGTAAGCTAATATAATCCAAAGTACTAGTTTGACATAAATGAAACAAAAATAGAAATTAAACGGAGCTGCCACAGTAGAAGAGTGGATGGCTCACCTCTGTGTGGAAACTCGATGTAATCTACTAGCCACACTGCTCACTAAAGCTAGGCACCGAATCTGCATTTTATGCAATTTTTGGTCGTAAGATTTTTAAAATATATTTCAAATTTAAGGAAAATTGAAATACATTGAGTCAAAGAGAAAAATTCAGTGGCGAAAGAGTATTTGAATATATGTAAGGTTAGATTTTTTTTTTGATGTGCAAGAAAATTCGTCTGGGACCAACTGCAGTCTTTGAAACTAGGGGTTAATGAGCTCCCCCCTCTTATCTTCTCTTCTTAAATATCAGGTTTAGTTAGCATGGCGCAAGGCTCGAACATGTGACCGAAGTCACAAGTCTCTCAACCTTTCCCACTTGAACTAAGCTCTGCAAACTATGATTGAAGGCTCTTTTAAATGTGAAATACTTTAGTAGGACAACTCTGTGTAATTAGTAGAGGTGTGTAGAAACTGACCTGGACACCATAGTTTATAAAAAGATTCATTTTAGTAGGATACTTTTGATCAAGGTGAAAGTAGATCCTCATGGTTGGTATCTTTTTTTTTTGAAATGGTAAAAGTATTATAAGTAAAGGTACAAAAGTATAGGATTTTATAAATACCAAAAGATACTAAAGCTACATCAAATGTGCTTACTACTTCCCCCCCTAACATTTCTATAAAATCCATGTACTGTTTCATACCATAATTTGCCTACTTTTACACCAGAAAATAGACTGTGAGTTTGTTATTGATTCTATAAATACGACTTTTTTGGCCTTCAAAACAAGCTCTATCCTTTCTGACTATAGAGTCCAAAAATGCATAAAGGAACGGGTGAAACATTTCTGTTTCGGATCCTTTTTAAATTCCTGTCCCTGCCAGCACTCTAGCAAACCCCTACTGCATGCTATTAAGCATTTTAAGGAATACCGCAGATATTTAGGCTGTATTATTAAAGTGCCAAGCTTGAAAAGGAAATTCTCTTACTGGTGTATGTTTGAAAGGTTCGTGAACCTTAAGCACTCCATAATAGAAAGTAGAATGATGAATCTGTGTTTAAATTGTACTTATGGTAACCCCTGAGGGCCTTTTGTTCAGTGATAAGAGCAAAATACGTGATCTGTTGGTTAGTAGTACGTCACGAGTTTGAATCCTGTTGGTGAACTAAAATCTTGGTATTTAAATGGAGAAGGGTAGAGGGACAAGTCCATTATTTATCTAGAATCAAACCTTGTGTCGACTCTCCCTTGGAAATCTCTCAGTTATTAATCAGTTTGCAGGAGTCTATCTTTAAGGTTCCATGGTAATCATCCTTCTCAGACTGCAAGAGTACTTAGAATATGATGGTTAACCTGTGGGATTGAATGTCTACTTCTATCATCCAAAATGAATTTTATATTCCTCCTTAAAAATTACTCTAGAGTTCAGAAATTGGCATATGAGGTGGGTTCTGCATATTTGGCTGGACACTATGCAGAATTACTTGCACATTTTTCTTATTAAAAAAAAAAATCTCACATTCGAGAGCCTTTGAAAGAGAAGTCTACAGAAATTAGCTCACAGTTATTAATGCTTGTTTTGAATTTTCATAGCATGCTGTTAGGGTGTAGTCAGATATCCAATTCTACATTAAATTCCGAGAACAATATGAAGGGTATAATATATTGTTTTGTGTAGGTTGTCACTTGTGGAAGTATCCCACTTGAAACTTCTTTTCAGCGGACACCAAGATGTGTATATGCTTCTACAGAACTGGATGAGTACAAAGGTTGGGGTGGAAAATCAGCAAATCCTAGTCACCGTTGCTTCTCATGGGGACGCGGGCATTCGGAGGTTAGTTTTGCATATCTTAACTATTGCATTTATAGGCTTATTTGGCAGACTGAATTGGTGTTAACCATCTCGGTGATTTATTACAAGTATCATATTATTCTTTTATAACACAGTTGCAAAGATATACTTGCTGGGTCCTTGTATCAATATATCCCCATGAGAAGTTTTGTAATGCTTCCAAATGACTGCCATAGTATTATAGTTTTATTATGTTGGAACTTGAATAAAGTTATATCAACTTTATGAACTGAAAGGTTGAGAGCCAGGGCATGTGGGAGCCCATAGACTGTTGCTGTTCAAGGTTGAACAATTAGGAGTTGTTTGGTGGAGTGTATAAGAATAGTGTGGAATAGGGTGTATTAGTAATGCTGAGATTATTTCTTATGCCTTGTTTGGTTTGATGTATTAAAAATAACATGCATTGCATAATTACTAAAATAAAAGTTTTGTTTACAAAAATACCCTCCACAAAATACAGAAAAGGATGTGTAAAAGGTTTTGAGGGGCAATTGTATCTTTTAACCATGCTAATGCAGGCTCTAAAAATTCTAATATCATGGTTGCCATGCATTAGTTATACATAGTATAATACCAAATAGAGAGGTTGAAAAAGTGTACTAAACAATATATTAGTAATACACAAAGCTAATGCATGTATTAACCGTTGCAAGTTCACAGAATGTCAAAAGGCCTGCCACGGGTTAGCACTGTTCAAGGTTGAACAAATTTACATGACATGCCAACACCCTCAAGTTTGTATAATGTCAACAGGCTTCCTGATCAACATCATATGCTAACAATTGGACTTATTAAACATCAATAACTTCATCATATGCTAAATTCCTGACTAAGGCTTTGACTGGTTAGCTTTTGCATGGTTGTTGACTCTCTGTTGTTGCAGTATTAGTGATAGTAAATTCTACTGATGCTGTCTGAACACCCAAGACATAGATGCTTCTTGCCAACTGGGTTTCTGTATTGGTCCCAACTCCAAATATTTCGTCCAAATCTCCTATCGGAAATTCATGGATTGTTTTTACATTTTGATAACAGAAATATGTGGCTGATTTCTACATCTCGGACTTCCAGTCTGGATTAAGAGCTATGGTGAAGGCAGGTTACGGAGCAAAAGTTGTCCCATTTGTCAAGCCAACTACAGTCATTGATGTAACAAAGAGTAACAAAGAGTTGTCTCCCAACTTCCTGCGCTGGCTTTCTGATCGGAGCCTCTCAAGTGATGACCGCGTAATGCGCCTCAAAGAAGGGTAAGTTGTGGACTGTGGGTTTTTCTCAGCAATTTCACGAATTTGATAGCTCATATTACGTGCCCTCATTATAAATTTGTTACAACTTTCTGAGACTTAGCTGATTCTTTATTGTTGCTCCTAATGACAGTTACATCAAAGAAGGAAGCACCGTAAGTGTAATGGGGCTTGTAAGGCGCCATGAGAACGTCCTAATGATTGTTCCACCAGTAGATCCTATTTCTACAGGATGTCAGTGGACCCGTTGTCTTCTCCCTACTTACATTGAAGGTCTCATCTTGACATGCGACGACAGTCAAAATGCAGATGTGATCCCTGTATAAGTTTGCTCATATAGTTTCAATTTTGATTTCTGATGAGTAATGGCGAAAGGTGTGAGCAGATGGCAAGATGAGGACAGCATACCCTCGGTTATGCCCCTGATAATCCCCATAGGGAACATGAGCAGAGAAAAACTGAAGATTGTAGATGTCTAAAGTTTATCTTCCCACGTTTTAGCTGATATCCAGAAGGATGAGGAGGATGAAGGCGTGCTATATCTTAAGCAGCTACGCGTGTTGTATCGTGCAAATCTCTATCTGGTGTGATTTCAGCTACTTACTTTATTATGTATATAAAACTATCAAGGTGTTTATATATGTTCATATCTTTGTTCAGCTTTCATTTCATATGCACATTTGCCTGTGGGATTCTCTGTAGAATAAGTAGTTTCCATATCAGTGTAATGATTCAGCTTCTCTTATAATTGTATAATTAATACTATTACTATTTCATTAATTACTATCTCATTGCTTATTTGGCTTCTGCTGTGTAAACTTCTCATTTTTGGATAAAGTGATTTAACTTATACTTAGGGATACATGTTAACCTTTTCACCAACCCAATGTTTTGATATTTATGGTCCTAATAGATGCATTTTGACGTTTGCAAAACTATTGGCAAAAATAATACAAACAAGAGCACACTTTCCAAATTTCTAAGGCTATTCACCTTGATAATGCTGGAGAATTTTCATCTCAAGCTTTTGATGATTATTGTCTATCAGTTGAGATAAAAGTTGAACATCTTGTAGCTATTTGCTCTCAAGGTGAACAGAGCTAAAAGAAAGAAGTTCTACCAAAGTACGGAATAAGGTAATGAAACTCCGGTGTGGGCTTCTGCTGTTGTAACGACAGGCAGAGAGCAGTGTCTTATTGGTCTGATTCATGCTCCTCCTTGGTATCGGTCACAGGACTTGCATAGCATCATAAGCATGTCCGTCCTAGGCTGATGCAAGCGAGCTAAAACCAGAAGGAGAGGCACTGCAATCGAGAAGTTAAAGTCTGGAAGGCATTCCTCCAGCAACAACCAGAGTTTCTCCGGTAACATAAGAAGCATCGTCAGAAGCCAAATAAGCAACAGCAGCTGCCATATCTTGTGTTGTTCCAAGCCTATCGAGTAATGTCTTACCCTCAATCTCTCTCCTCTAAACACAATTTGCAACTAGTTAGTAAGTGAATAGTGAATATCCATCAGATTTTACTCTAAGAGATTTAATTTAATAAGAACTTACCACTTGTTCATTACTCGTGATGAAATCAGCAAAATGTGTAGGTACAAAACCCGGTGCTACACAGTTTACACGAGTATCTGGACTCATTTCAACTGCAAGAGCCTGGCTTTCAAATAAGACAATAAGAAGAAAGCATTAATAGGATACAATAGTTACTCATGTGTCAGGGATGCCAAGTTAAACATTAGTACCTTGGTAAGTCCGAGTAGCGCAGTTTTAGTAACCCCATACATACCCATTGAAGCTGGTGGCGAGTAACCAGAAATTGAGGAAATCAGAACAACTGATGAATCCTTCTTAAGGTAAGGAGCTGCATCCTATAAACAGTATAAATATCAAAATATTGAGCACAATAGCAGAACATGAAGGAAAAGAAAAGGAATTCGAGAATTTGAAGTATATGGAAATATGTGATACTACAACAAATAGTCATTGCCTTTCAATGTATTCAATAAATGCTCCACGAAGTAACGCATGCATTTGCAACGTTGTTCTCGTGAATTTTTTATCATCAACTTACTTGTAGTAATAGTATAGTGGCCTTGACATTGATATCCCACAGCTTGTCAAGGACTGATGCTTTAGTTTCTAATATTGCATCTACTGAAGGATTGACAGCGGCATTTGACACAACCACGTCTAGTTTCCCATATTTCTGAAAAATTACAAATTTCAGTTAACAAAGTTGGATCATACGAAGTATAAAGAATTGACTTCTCATTTTCCGTAGTTAGACATCATTAAAAGCAACTAGCTTTACATGAATTGATAGATCAAAAACCATTCCCAAGAAAATAACAGACAATTGACCTCCAAGATATGCAAGCACAGACCAAAAAGTGTTAAATTTAAGACAGTAAAAGCAACTAGCTTTACATGAATTGATAGATCAAAAACCATTCCCAAGAAAATAACAGACAATTGACCTCCAAGATATGCAAGCACAGACCAAAAAGTGTTAAATTTAAGACAGTATCATTTCAATTCATACCTGAATGGTTTTGTCTATCAAATTCTTCCGCTGTTGTGCATTTGAGACATGACATACTAATCCCAACACTTCAATTCCTCCATCTCTCAGTTTCTTTACCGCTTCATCTACATTTTCCTGTAAAATGAAATAGACAATACCTAAAGTCAAAACCTCAATATGAAGAGAGTAAACAATACACAAATACAGAAAAGTTCAAGAAAAACAGTGACACTGTTTCTATTTCTTTGACGCAAATTTTTGTTACAAATTACTTATAACTACAAAAAGTTATGATCTGTTGTAATTCAAGTCGGTGTAAATTCCTTTTTCGATAACCCTAGTGTCCAGGCCAGCCTGTGTACACCTCAATCAATTCCACATGGTATCTACTATCTCCCACCAACACAGGTAACTGCCCACCAAGGCTTGGACATATGCGATTTGAATCTGAAACCTAAGGCACTAAAAGTTAATTCCCGAATCCAAACAAGTAACTACCCACCAAGGCTTGGACATATGCGATTTGAACATAACACCTAAGGCACTAAAAAGTTAATACCCGGATCCACACGGAATTAGATGTGTTCATCCTCTGTGGTTACAAACTCACACATTGGCAGTTGAAAAGATTGGGGAAGCTACATATAAGATGTAGGATCTCTTAACGACGTAACACCTTTTTGAGTTAAACCATGGGGCTTGGCTTAAAACGGACAATACCACCATGTTAAGAGTATCTTTGAGCTGATTTAGCCCAACAATCCGCCATACATAGGGATCATGTGAATGTGTGTGTGTGAAATTCTAATAAGGGGAATTCCCAAATCACACAAAGCACCACGTTGGTAGCTGAAAAGATTGACAAGCTTCATATAACATGTAGGATCTGTCAACCGTGAGAGCTTGACCTAAAACGGACAATATCACAGCATGTTAAAGAGTACTTTTGAGCTGATTTAGCCCAACAATCCTCCATTCATAGGGATCATGTGTATGTGTGTGAAATTCTAAAAAAGTACAATTTCTTCAGTTCATCAAACAACACTTTGTCAGCATATACAATCAGATGAAAGAAAAGGCATTAACTTTAACAAAATCTGCAAATACCCATTTGAAGAATCACCCAAATCTTGGCAAGAAACAAACCCTTTTAGCATATACAACCAGATAAAAGGATAAAGACATTAACTTTAAGCAAAATCTGAAATACCCAATTGAAGAATCATCAAAATTTTGGCAAAAAAACAAACCCCAAAAAATAAAAATAAAAATTGGAGTGAAGAAATTAACCTGTTTGCGAGAGGAGATAACAACAGAAGCACCTTCAAATCCAAGTCTCTGAGCTATGCTAAATCCAATACCTTGTGTTGAAGCTGTAACAATCACCACTTTCCCTTCAAATCTTTTCCCAATTTTCTCCATTTTTATATGAAAGTTTCACAATACAGAAGAGAGAAATATGAGATTTAGTTCTTCTTCTTGGATAGACCATGTGAATTTAATAATCGAATCATAAAAATCATCGATGTCAACAATAATTAGGCTGAAAAATATGTTGCGACATAACTCAAAGGGTCTTTAAAGGTCGGTCCGCTAAAAAAGACATTTTGACTAATTTCCAAAAATTCACTAGACTAACACATGCTACAAAAAAAAAGAAGAAGAATTATTTAAAATGTTGAGTTTTTATTTGTCGATGCTAAAATACTTAAAATCTTGAATTTCAATTTCGTGACATTAAAATCCTGAAAAATGAGACACCATTATAAAAACGTAACGAGTATTGGTCATTGTAAAGCTCGGCTTGGATAAGTTTGGGGGCCAATGGAGACGAAAATTGAAAAAGGAAATGTCATTAATGAAAATGCAACGAGCATGGATTATTACATTCAAAAGAAGTTTATCGAAAATACAAATGAAAAAAAAAAGAAATAAAATAGTGACCATTATTAATTTCATTCTGGTTTCTTTTAAGCAATCAAAACATAACTACAAATAGATAAAGTAAAATAGGTTCAAAACACTCAAATGAAATTATAAACAATACATAACTCCAAGTAGTACTATACGATGACTTTATTAAAGAAACCAGGTAAACAAAAAACATCATATTAACTTGCAGCTCAGAAAAGAGCACCATTCCAAGAGATGCTGATCACTTCTATGTTTCCAGAAATGTGTTGTTGATTTTGTTAAGCCTCGTCACTACTTCTTTCAGGGTTATTCTTGATTCTGGCGTTTCCTTTGTGCAGTCTAAAGCCAATTCTATCATGGAGGATATGCACATTTCACTTTTACAAGTGATTTGTTCTTCCTCGGAAAAAAGATTGGCATCCACAACGTCCATCATAGTCCTTGAAAATGATTGTGTTATCCATTTCCTCAAGTCAATATTTTCATTGCATATCTCTTCATCTGTTGGCCTTCTTTTCGTCAAAACCTCCATCAACATGATGCCGTAGCTATAAACATCACCGCTAGCGGACACTATTCCCTCCAAGCCATATTCTTAGAGAAGGATTGAAGAAAAAAGTTATTCAATTGAAATACAACAATAATTCTGCATAAATAAAAACTTGCTTTTTTACTTCTAGAATTTGGAGAGGCTTTATTATGATAAAAGAAAATCAAAGTGAGTAGATTTTTTATACCTGGTGCAATGTATCCAAGAGTGCCCAATGTCTCCGTGTAAGCCATGGACTTGCTTATGGCTAAAATTTTAGAGATTCCAAAATCACCAACATGAGCCACCATATCTTCATCCAAAAGAACGTTGGCTGTCTTTAGGTCGCAATGAACTATTGGAGTGACATGACCATGATGTAAATATTCAACTGCCATAGCTGCATCAAGCATTACAGTGACTCTTTGATGAAGGTTCAAGTGGCGATCTTCTTTGTACAACCAATTCTCAAGACTTCCATTGGGCATAAATTGCAGAACAAAGGCTCTTATATAGTCACTAGAACATGTAGTAATCACTGGAACAAGATTTCTGTGTCTAACATTTCTCATCACTTCGCATTCGGTATCAAACCTCTTGCATACTTGCTCATTTTACAAATCCAGAACCTTAATGGCCACAGCAGTTCCACCAAACAATGTGCCTTTGTACAGAGCCAGAGCTTCCCTCACCAATTAAATTGGATTCATCAAAATTATTTGTTGCTCGTTGAATCTCGTGATAAGAAATTAATTGATGAGTCCTGATCTCCGGTACCATTTCAACATCTTTGGACTTCCCTTTCTTCTGTCGTTTCATTATCCAAATTGAAACAATCAAGAATGTCATAAAGGATGAAATAACCACTGGAGTAACAATTTTTAGCAGAACCTCCTTAAGCTTTGATTGTTTTCCAGGATTAGTGATAGCACAAGCAGGAATCTCCAATATATGCATTCTGCATAGACCTTTGTTCCCGAGAAATGATTGCAAAGTGGAATTTGCAAACACACCACCACTCGGTATTTCACCTTCTAAACCATTGAATGAAACATTAATGCTTTTAAGGTATGAGAGTTTTTCCAAAAGACTTAGGAATAATACCTGACAATGCATTTAAAGACAAATTCAAGAATTCCAAGCTTATCAAGTTGGCAAAGGATAATGGAATTTGGCCAAAAAATGAATTGTTTGATAGGTCAAGATACTGCAGGTTTTGGAGTTCCGCGAATCTGGTTGGTATCATGCCTGAGAAGTGGTTACTGTAAAGATGTAGTTCTACAATGGCTTTCAGTTCTCCAATATCTGATGGAATCTCTCCCTCTATAGAATTTCGTGACACCCTTAGATAGAGAAGACCACTCATTTTCCAAAGGTTCAACGGAATTTTTGATGAAAATTTATTAGAACCCAAATAAAGAAATTGTAGCATGCTAAGATTTCCTAAGCATTCTGGAATTAATCCAGAGAGCTCATTATCCTCCAGAACTAATTCAACCAAATTAGACAAATGGCATACCGCCTCTGGAATATGTCCCTGCAATTTATTGTTATATAGAAACAGCCCTTGGAGTTGTTTAAGCTTACCAATCTCAGAAGGAATATTCCCTGCCAAGTTGTTGTTTTGAAAGACTAGGACTGTAAGGCCGCTCATGTTGCCTATACTTGTGGGGATGATGCCATTGATGTGTGCATCTCCTATATTAAAGATTTCAATAGTAGATGAAAGATTCCCAATAGAATTGGGCAGAGTGCGATTCAACTTATTGTTACCCACTTGTAGATATCGCAACATCCTACAGTCCGCCAAAGAATTGAAGAATCGCAACTCATGCTCTCTTGGTTCATTGGTAAGTTGATTATTTTGTAGGAACAGTATTCGCAACTCACGAAGATTCCCCAAATTAGTAGGAATAGTTCCTTTGAGGAAGTTATTTTCTAGCTCCAGTATCTCAAGCTTGGAAGCATTATTTATGAACAATGGAATTTCCCCTTCGAGCTGATTGAATTCCAAGTGAAATTTTTTAAGGTTCGGAAGATGAAGACCTGCAGTGGTTGGAATTCTCCCCGAGATGTTATTGAAACTGAAATCAATCACTTCCAAAGAAGATATGTTGAAAATAGCCTCTAGAATTTGACCAATAAGATTAGAATTATGGTCAAACATTAATTGCCTCAAATGTGATAGCTTCCCTAATTCCAGAGGAATTTGCCCCACTATGCGATTGATTCCACAATCAAGATATTGCAGAGTGGAAATATTTGCCAATGAAGTGGGAATAGTCCCTTTTATTAGATTATCACCAATATAAAACTTCTCAAGTTTGGATAAACAACCAATATTTTTGGGTATGTGTCCAGTTATGTTGTTGAAAGATATGGACAAAACTTGGAGCTTTGTGAGTTGGCATATGTTGGAAGGAATGCAACCAGAAATTTGGTTGTAACTTATACTTAAAAACTTTAGATTTGACACAATATTCCTTTCATCAAGTAAGAGAGGACCGGAAAGGCTATTGATTCCAAGAGATAGGACAAGAAGTGACGAAATATTAAACAATGTTGCGGGAATGAAACCTGTTAATTGATTATCAGTCAACTACAAGTTTGCAAGTTGGCTCAGATTACCGATCTCCTTTGGAATGTTGCCGCTGACTCTATTTACAGACAAACTGAAGTTCATCATTTTTGTGGCATTTCCAATAGAAGGAGGGATCATACCTGTGAGGCTATTGTTCCTGAGATTTAAGACCCTGAGTTCAGGTACATACCATGGCCCTTTCCACATTTCACCACCGAGTTCATTGAAAGCCAATGAAATTACTTGAACTCTCCGGTGTTGAAATAGACTTGCTGGTATACTTCCGTTGAGCTGATTGTTTTTAACATCAATCACTGGCAAGCGAGGCAAGTGGCCAATGCCATAAGGGATGCCGCCATGGAAGCTGTTGTTCTCGAGATTGAGAACACTGAGGAAGGACAAATTGGCCAAAGATGGGGAAATTGTGCCTTGAAGTTGCAAATTAGGAAGAGCCAAGGCCACAACCCTTTGCCTTTTTGGACTACAAGTGACACCAAACCAAGTGCAAAAAGAAGTATTTTTGGTCCAATTATTGGCCAAAAAATGATTAGGAGTAGTAACAAGATTTTGGAAAAGTAATAGAGCTTGTTGGTCAGTCTCATTTGAGGAAGCAACAGAGTAATATTGAATTACAAGTAGAAGAATCAATAAGAGAATGTGTTTCTCCATTGGAAATAGAATGTTTGTATGTGTGGTATTTAAAAAGGTCATTGTTATATTTTTAGCACCAAAACAAATAAAAATGTTGAAAAGGATAGACTCTAATTTGTCGGAGGAAAATAAGTAGCAAAAAGATTAATGTGAAAACAGATTAGAAGGATTTAACTGTTAATACATAATCAAATTATTAATTGTTCATTTTGTATTTTGGTGAGTGTATATATATATATATATTTAACTGGTTTAAATAATACAATAAGGATAGATAATGGAAAAGCCTTAAAGGCATTGCAGAACTCATCATTACCCACCTATACAACAACTCTTCGACTAATATGCCCCTGTTTAAAATTATCTGCTGAAATTAATATGAGTGGTTTTTTTTTTTTTGTTGGTTTTCCGCCCGGTGTTTGGAGCCCACATTGGAGCTCCAACTAAATCCGGATCGCGCACTGCAGGGCCCATTCGGGGGTGGCGCTCCCAACATGATTTTTTCTATACCCAGGGCTCGAGCCCGAGATCTCTGGTTAAAGGTGAAGCACTCCCACCAATGCACCACAACCCATGTTGGTAATATGAGTGGTTAAAACATGTATGTTTCAAGAAAAGAAAAAGTTATCATTAATTAGTAGAAATAAATTATAAATTATTTAAGTGTAATTTTACTTTAGATAAAAGTAAATTGGTTGTTAAACTTTTTTGAACAGACTAATAAAGATGAATGGTTGTAATTTCCACAATCTTTTATGTCATCACATTGAGGAATACATTTGGCCAACTTTATAAAGGCAAAAGCACAAAGAAGACAGGTGAATTGATTGATGAAAGTCGGTCAATTTGCATTATTAAGAAAGAAAGAAAGAAAGTATATATATATATTATATGATCAATCAATTAATTACTAGCATTATTAAGAAAGAAATAGAAAAACATATGTATATATATTATATAGTCTAGAACCAAGTCAAATATGGGAGTCCACGCAGTCTAAGATAAGTAAAGAAAAAAACATATTGCTTGACCTTTTGTCATTGGGTGAGTACAAAAAATTATGCAGAAAAATTTACTAAAATTGTAATAAATAGTGAACATGAATTTATAACTTTAAAAATATAATGTATTTAATGTTAAATAGGAATCTTAAAAATTAATTTTGAATTTGTCTTTGATCACTCCATCGGTAATGTAATAGTCTATAAAATGAAGTTGTAATGAACACAACAGTGAGTCTGAAATCATACACATATACAAGGAAAAAGGGGTTTGATAAATAAAATCAAGCAATATAGCAATAGCCTCACACTTACCTTTCCAATTAAAGGAAAACTGATAAATGATTAATAAAAATACTGGAAAATGAGAGGTTTCAAATTAGATTTTGAGTTTAAGTTTTATGAACTGACGGTGTAAAAAACATTGAATTACAAGGGTCTAGTCTTCGATTCACCCCCAAAATTCACCGAGTCCAAGTTATGTTTCTCTGTATAATTTGTAAAGTAATACTATGACTACTAGAATGGACAACAAGACAACACATGCCTACCTACTAGTATGGACACACTCTTACCTACTACTCTTCTACCTTAATCCGTGTCCTCAATACCTTCATGCTTTTTATTATTTGGAATTTGATAAAAATACACACATTAATACTTGTCATAATCTTCTATATATACAACATTTACTTAGGTGAAATGATAAGTTGTGTTAGGCCTAGAATCATGGTTCCTAGGTCAAAATGACAGCACACTTAACAAACATGATAGAATCAGATAAAAAAAAATATGAATCAGAATCATCACTCATCAGGGGACACAGCAAAATATTTCACATAAGCATTTTTACGGAACGCTTAACTCAAACATGACCAATAGTGGTATAAACCACTTTCCAAAGGTAGTTCAATAAAATATAGGCATGCCTGATCACATTTGGAAAATTGTATAAAGTTGAACAAGTAGACACATGAGTCCTATGCGACATTATACACGTAGGACACACATTGCCATATAGGATGCCACGTAGGACGTGTGTGTCTATTTGTTAAACTTTATACAAGTTTAAATGTCTACTTGTGCACATCCAGAGTTAAAGGGCATAAATGTGAAATGAGACCAAGTTAAAGGGCATATTTATGTATTATGCCAAGAAAATAATGCAAGAGATTAAAGAAATATTGTTTGTAAAGCTATTAGTGCTAAATAGGAAAGAAGACTCCCCCTTTTATCAAATGGAAAAAAAAAAGCAGTCTGGTGCATAGAGCATTCCTCGTTCATGCGGGGTCTGGGGAAGGATTGCACTTCAAGGGGTGTGACATAGACAGGCTACCCTAATGCAAGCATTAATAACAATTGCTTATATAGATCATGTGGAAATAAGAGAAAAAGAGGGTTTTGTTATATTCTACAAACGGAATGGTCAGGGCGGCGATTTTGCCGTTGTAGTTGGTACCAAAATGGTGAATCTCTTTCCGGTGTAGAGAAAGGTGAAGAACTATGAGAAAAAGCTCAAATATGCCATCAAACTATGAGAAAAGACTCATCCATGCCATTATTCGTCTTTTCTGTTTGAGAAAAGACCCATCCATGCCATTATTTGTCAACTGAAAACAATTTCAATTTTGCAAAATCATTTTTTACATGTGGTCAATTATGATTCAGCCGCGTCATTAATTAAATCATTTTTTTGAAAGGGAAAATGCTCAAATATATGCCATCGAACTTTGAGAAAAGGGTCATGTATGCCATCCGTTAAAAGTTTAGCTCATCTATGCTATTTCAGTTAACAAATAATGGCATGAATGAGCCTTTTCTCAAACAAAAATGGCATAGATGAGCCAAAAGAGAATTAACATATCCATTCATCATCCCATAACTATCTCCTTTCCAAGAAGGGAGCTTGCGCTTACACAGTTTTCTACTGTCATCACACAATTAGAAAAAGCAAGGTGTTCAAGGTTTCATTAAGGAATGATGCAAATTGTGATAGAGAGGAAGCAATTGCTTCCGAGTGCTCGGTATATTACCAGGAACATCACTGGTATGTCACTTTTTCCCATCAGGTAACCTAGTGTGGGTTCCAAAAACAATTGACAATGGACATGAAACGCTTTGAAGGATCGGAGCAGCTGCACCATGTTCTCTGTTATTGTTATGTGTGTACTAATATTTGCTTGTATCTGTTTTCAGTTTTTGGAGTATACTTTTGATAATGATAAATAAATAAAATATATGTTTGTCCTAAAATATACCATCTATCAATTTCACATTTTACTGTTTGCTGGCTTATATAAGCTCACATAGGGACTTTATTGCAAGTCTACATGAGTTAAAGACACGCAGACGTCGACGAAAAGGGAAGTAGAGGAGGAAGTGGTGGTGCCGGAGGCAGAGGAGAGAGTTGAATGAGGATACGTTGATGCAGAAGTCGAAAGAGAGCTGTTACTTGCAGCTCACAAAACTTTTGGGTTGTTCTTACATTTTTAGTTCTTGATAATCATCATTATATGTTAACCTTAAACTTTGGCAGATAATGAAAAATAGGGAGATCACATTTAAGTTTGAGTATAAATTATATTCACTTACAGTGTAAAAACTATTGTATTATTAGGATCTGGTCTTTCATTCACCTCCAAAACTATTGAGAATTCCATTTATTAAATAGTTGAATATATCAATAGGAAGAAACTACTGAATCAAAAATATGAAGTAGAGGCAAACAGAAAGTAAAATAGTGCAGCTAAACAATGTCGTAATATTTCTTAATTTTATTCAACCATTCAAAAACTACTTAAATCATAAATTACAAAATGAGGGAAATGCAACACTCTGAAGTACAAACTGCACATATCTACATGTAGTACGAATGACAACTATATTCAAGAAACCAGGTAAACAAAAAGCATCATGTTAAGTTGCAGCTCAGAAAAGAACATCATCTGAAGAGATGCTGATCATTTCTATGTTTCCAGAAATGTGTTGTTGATTTTGTTAAGCCTCTTCACTATCTCTATGAATGATGATGAAACTATTTCTCATCTAGAAAAAGTGGGAAAGTACAATGGTGATTCCTATAAGTGTCGGTATTATATTCTTAATTGTCTATCTGATAATTTTTATGATTATTATAATAGAACTTACTTTAGTGCAAAGAAAATTTGGAAAGCATTGCAGAGTAAGTATGATACCGAAGAGGCTGGAGCGAAAAAATATGCGCCTAGTGGATTTTTTCATTTCCAAATGGTGGACAACAAATCAGTGGTGGACCAAGCTCAAGACTTTATAATGATCGTTGGAGAGCTCAGGTCTGAGGAGGTTAAAATTGGAGATAACCTTATTGTTTGGGGCATAGTAGATAAACTTCCACCTTTTTGGAAGGAATTTCAAAAAATTATGCGCCACAAACAAAAGGAAACATCTCTTGAAACGTTGATAATGGAAATCCATATGGAAGAGGAGGCAAGATGCCAAGATGAACTTTTACAATCAGAAGAGAGCAACATCACAACGAAGGTAAATTTAATTACTTCAAATAATGCTACTCCTGAATCTCACAAAAATACTTCTTTGAAGCCTAAGAATAAAAAATTCAAGAAAAATAATGGTGAAAATAACCAAGCACAAAATCAACAAGTTCAAGATAAGGGACCGTGCTTTGTTTGTGGCAAGAGTGGGCATATTGCTCGATTTTGCAAATTTCGAAAACGTGGTCCTAACCCTCAGGCAAACGTTACCGAAGAACCTTTTGTGGCGGTGATTACCGACATAAACATGGTTGAGAATGTTGATGGATGGTGGGCTGATTCTGGTGCAAATCGTCATGTTTGTTATGACAAAGACTGGTTTAAAAAAATATACTCATTTTGAGGAGCCTAAAACCATCATGCTTGGTGATTCTCACACTACTCAAGTGCTTGGAATGGGAGAAGTCAAATTGTGTTTACTTATGGAAGGGTATTGATTTTGAAAGATGTACTTTATACTCCTTCCATGAGGAAAACATTGATATCTAGTTTTCTTCTTAATAAAGCAGGCTTTAAACAAATTATTGAAGCTGATCAATATGTAATTGTGAATAAAGATTAAACTGAATGTTGAAATGAATAAAGTTTCTACTTCTGTTTATATGCTTTCTTCTACTAATTTTTGGCATGCTCGTTTGTGTCATATTAATGATCGTTATGTTGGAATCATTAGTAGTTTAGAATTAATCCCAGTGGTTAAAAAGAATTTTTAAAAGTGTGAGGCTTGTAGTAAAGCCAAAATCACTAAAAGGCCTCATTTTCAAGTAGAAAGAAAAACTGATTTGTTAGAATTAGTTTTGAAATTTTAAAGTGAGTTCAAAAGTATTTTTAAGATATCTTTTGAGAATAGTTCAAGGGAGCACAAATGGTTTCAAGAATAATTATTTTCACATTGAGAAAAGAACTACTATTTTTAAGAAGAGCATAAACAGTTTTCATAAGCATTTCAGCCAGATAAAGAGAAGTTCAGTTAACCCTTAAAGAAGATATTATTTTTCATATTGAAAAGAGAGTATTATTTTTAGAAAAGTATAAAGAGTTTTCAGAGTATTTCAAAAAGATTGAGAACAGTTCAGTTACCTCTTAAAGAGGCTCTTTTGAGTAAAAGTATATGAAGAAACCTGTAAAAAGGGACAAAAGAGAAGATCAATTTTCAATCATCCTTGATGGAATTTTTAACAGAGTTCAAAAAAAGCCACCAAAATAGCAAAAAAAAATTGCAATTGTTACATGAATCACTATGACGTACAGTAAAAGATTAAGCTTCATGAAATAGAAGAAAGAAAACTTTGAGGAATGAAACACATTTCATAAGAAGGTTAATTAATGTATTTGAATTCGACTCTCCTATAGCGGAAAAACCCAACAAATAATAGTGGCAGAAATAGAAGTTTTGTTTACTAAAGAACCAAATGTAATGAATTCAACCATTCAAGCAGTGTTATGAGTTGTGGACTGAGAGGTGCAAGAGTTGTAATGTCGCATTGCAATTAAAATCAATTTTCTTTGTTTATTCTTTCTTCTTTAGGTGCCTTGGAATTAAGTGTTGGATTTTAAAATGTGTGAATGAAAAATAAAGAGTTGTGACTTTTATGAAGAGTTTTGACTTTTCTAAAGAGTTGTGACTTTAATGAAAAGTTGTAACTTTTCCATAAGGTTGTGACTTTAAAAGGTGTGAATGAAAAATGAAGAGTTGTGACTTTTGTGAAAAGTTATGACTTTTATGAAGAATTGTGACTTTTCTAAAGAGTTGTAACTTTAATAAAAAGTTGTTACTTTTCCGTAAGGTTGTGACTTTTAAGAAGGGCAGTTTTGGAAATAAATAAATAAAAAGAGAATCCTTGCTTCTGGTGGCACCACATCACTGGGTTGAGGGTTCTCTTTTATATATATATATATATATATATATATATATATATGATTTCTTATATGGTCACACACTCGACCTTTCTAGTGGAGCAATCTCATAATTAGGAATGTAACACATCAATTTTTTGTATCAAAGTACGGTTGACTGTGAACGATTATTATATGTCCGCCAATGATAAGATTGAAAAAATTAAATTAATTAATAACTTATCACCTTTGGGCAGAAGCATGGAAACAAAAAGAAGAACGTTAAGGTCCTCTAACAAAAGATAAAGAAATGGTAACTGAATCAATAATCATAGTTACTAGACTCACACTTAAATTTGTTGTGACAATATTAATTAGTTGGTGTATTTTATACGTTTAATCTCAATGGCATTGAATATAAGATTTTAATGTTTGCTTGGAGAGCGCAATTAATCCTTCCGCGGTAAATAGTCAATAATATTGGATTTAGTTCTTTCCTTCTTACTTACTTTCATGGGTTGACTTGGCCTTTTTCCTAGCTATAGCATAGTTAAATGAGTTTTCTATTATAAAAATAGAGATAATTATCAAAAATAACTTTTTGAGATAAACTATTATGAGTTTGACCTTTATGTTATAAAAATAAAGTTGATTTGACTTTCTACTATAAGATAATTTTTAAAACTAATTATCATTAGTGGACCTTTTATCATACAAAAATAAAGTTGATAAAAAATTATCATTTGCGAGACCATACAACAAAAATTAACTCTCTCTCTCTCTATACTAGAGGTTGGGGAATCAAAAAGTTGATGTATTTTGATCAGAATACTCAAGGTGGTGTGTGTACGGCCCCAGCCATGGCTGCCACCGGAGCTTCGGCCGTAGAATGGTCAAAAATAGGTAATTTCCTTTTTTCCGATGGTTACCTGGACTTTTTTTTTGTTCTTTTTTCTTTTCATTTGTCAATGATTTTTATACCATTAATACTACTAGATATTCGTGAGGATCTCCCATTTGGAGTCTAAGGTTTGAAATTTTACTCATGCTTTCTCGTAGCAGAGGTTTACTCTGTGCGAACCAGAGGTGGATTCAAAATTTTAAGATTGGGTGAACTAGTGTCATTTCAAAATTTACATGGAAATTAATTAATCCTCTTGTTTGACCCCAAAAAGCTTATTTTTAAATAAAAAATAAGCGTTTGACCAAAATTTTGAGGGAAGTAAGTGCTTTTGGAAAGTAAAAAAAATGTTTTTCATAAATGCCGTGAAAATTATCGAGGCTTCACCTGCTGCTCCCCCAGGTACTTATAGAGGGTCTACAAAAGGTTTCGAAAAAAATTTGATCGGAAGTCATATCACCAAAATATTCATGGGCTAACACACATGAAAAGAGAGAAAAATTACCTAATTCCTATTAAATGTCTCGTAAATGCCCAAAAACGCAGTTAAAATTCACGAAACTTCACCTGCTGCTCCCCCGAATACTTACAGAGGATCCCCAAAAAGTCTCTGAAAAAAAATTGATCGTAAGCCATATCACCATATTCATGGGCTAACACACATGAAAAATGAAAAAAATTACATAATTCCTACTAAGTACCTCGTAAATGCCCAAAAACGCCGTGAAAATTCTCGAGATTTCGCCTGCTGCTCCACCGTGTACATACAAAGGATCCCCAAAAGGTCTCGTAAAAAAATAGAACGGAAGACATATCACCAAAAAATTCATGAGCTAACACACACGAAAAATGAGAAAAATCGCCTAATTCCTATTTAATGGCCAAAATAATGTGAAAATTCTCGAGGCTTCACGTGTTGCTCCCCCCGGTACATACAGAGGGTTCCCAAAAGGTTTCGGAATAAAATTGACGGAAAGTCATATCACCAAAATATTCATTGGCTAACAAACTTGCAAAATGAGAAAAATCGCATAATTCTAATTAAATACCTCGTAAATACCCAAAAACGCCGTGAAAATTCTCGAGGCTTCACCTGCTACTCCCTTGGGTATTTACGGAGGGTTCCCAAAAGGTTTCAGAAAAAAATTGACCGGCAGACATATCACCAAAATATTCATGGGCAAACACACACGAAAAATGAGAAAAATCGCCTAATTCCTATTAAATGCCCAAAAACGTCGTAAAAATTATTGAGGCTTCACATGCTGCTCCCCCGGGTACTTACGGAGGGTCCCCAAAAGGTTTCGAAAAAAAATTGACTGGAGCCATATCACCAAAATATTCATAGGCAAACACACACGAAAAATGAGAAAAAAAATAGCCTAATACCTCGAAAAAGCCCAAAATGCTGCAAAAATTCCCAAGGCTTCACCTGCTACTCCCCGGGTACTTACGGAGGGTCCCAAAAGGTTTTAGAAAAATTGACCGTAATTCATAAGTCAAAAATATTCATGGGTTAACACACACGAAAAATTAGAAAAATAGCCTAATTCTTATTAAATGCCCAAAAACGTCGTGAAAATTCCCGAGCTTTAACCTGTTGCTCCCCCAGGTACTTACAAAGGGTCCCACAAAAGGTTTTGGAAAAAAATTACCTGTGGTTATATCTCAAAAACATTCATGGGCAAACACACACGAAAAATGAGAAAAATCGCCTATTTCCTATTAAATGACTCATAAATGCCCAAAAACGCCGTGAAAATTCCCGAGGCCTCACCCGCTGCTCCCCTGGGTACTTACGGAGGGTCCCCAAAAGGTTTCGGCAAAAAATTGACCGGAAGTCATATCACCAAAATATTTATTGGCTAACACACAAGAAAAAATGAGAAAAATTGCTTAATTTTTATTAAATGTCTTGTAAATACCAAAAAACGACGTTAATATTTTCGAGGCTTCAGTTGCTACTCCCCCGGGTACTTACGGAGGGTCCCCAAGAGATCTCGGAAAAAATTAACCGGAAACCATATTATCAAAATATTCATGGGCTAACACACACCAAAAAATAAAAAAATAGCCTAATCCCTATTAAATGCCCAAAAATTTTGTGAAAATTCTCGAGGCTTCACCCACTGCTCCCCCCGGTACTTACGGAGGGTCGGTTTCAGAAAAAAATTGACCAGAAGCCATATCACAGAAATATTTATGGGCTAACACACATGAAAAATGAGAAAAATCACCTAATTTCTATTAAATGCCTCGTAAATACCCAAAAATATCGTGAAAATTCTCGAGGCTTCACCTACTGCTCCCCCGGGTACTTACGGAGGGTCTCAAAAAGGTTTTGGAAAAAAATTGACTGGAAGACGTATCACCAAAATATTCATGAGCTAACACACGAAAAATGAGAAAAATCGCATAATTCCTATTAAATGTCTCGTAAATGCCCAAAAATGCCGTAAAAATTCCTGAGGCTTCACCTGCTGCTCCCCGGGTACTTACGGAAGGTCCCCAAAAGCCACATCACCAAAATATTCATGGGCTAACACTTACGAAATATGAGAAATGTAGCCTAATTCCTATTACATACCTCAAAAATTTCAAAAACGCCGTGAAAATTCCCAAGGCTTCACCTGCTGCTCACTCGGGTACTTCCAAAATATTCATGAGCTAACACACACGAAAAATGAGAAAAATCGCATAATTCCTATTAAATGTCTCGTAAATGTCCAAAAATACCGTGAAAATTCCTGAGGCTTCACCTGTTGCTCCCCGGGTACTTACGGAGGGTCCCCAAAAGCCACATCACCAAAATATTCATGGGCTAATACTTACGAAATATGAGAAATGTAGCCTAATTCCTATTACATACCTTGAAAATTTCAAAAACGCCGTGAAAATTCCCAAAGCTTCACCTGCTGCTCACTCGGGTACTTTCGGAGAGTCCCCAAAAGGTTTCGAATTTTTTTTTACCGGAAGACATATCTCCAAAATATTCATGGGCAAACACAAATGAAAAATAAGAAAAATCGCCTAATTCCTATTAAATAACTCGTAAATGCCAAACAACACCGTGAAAATTCTCGAGCTTTCACATATTTCTCCCTGGTATACTTACGAAGGGTCCGCAAAAGGTTTCGGAAAAAATTGACAGGAAGCCATATCACAAAAACATTCATAGGCTAACACACACGAAAAAGAAGAAGAATCGCTTAATTTCTATTAAATACCTCGTAAATGCCCAAAAATGCAGTTAAAATCTCGAACCTTAACTTGCTGCTCCCCAGGGTACTTACAGAGGGTCCCCGAAAGGTTTGGAAAAAAATTTGACCGGAAGCCATATCACAAAAATATTCATGGGCTAACACATACGAAAAATGAGAAAAATCACCTAATTCCTATTAAATGTCTCGCAAATACCCAAAAACGATGTGAAAATTTATGAGGCTTCACCTGCTGCTCCCCGGGTACTTACGAAGGGTCCACAAAAGGTTTCGAAAAAAAAATTGACCGGAAACCATATCACCAAAATATTCATTGGCTAACACACACAAAAATGAGAAAAATCAAATAATTCCTATTACATGCCTCGTAAATGCCCAAAAATGCCGTGAAAACTTTTGAAGCTCACCTGCTGCTCTCCCAGGTACTTACGCAGTGTCCTCAAAAGGTTTCGGTAAAGATTTACCAGAAGCGATATCACCAAAATATTCATGGGCTAACACACGCGAAAAATGAGAAAAATCTCCAATATCCTATTAAATGCCGTGAAATGTCCGGAGGCTTCATCTGCTGCTCCCCCGGGTACTAACAAAGAGTCCCCAAAAGGTTTCAAAAAAATTCGACCGCAAGCCATATCACCAAAATATTCATGGGCTAACACACGAAAAATGAGAAAAATCGCCTAATTCTTATGAAATGCCTCGTAAATGCCCAAAAACGTAGTGAAAATTCCTGAGGCTTCACCTGCTGCTCCCCCGAGTACTTCCGGAGTGTCCACAAAAGGTTTCAAGAAAAAATTGACCGAAAGTTATATCACCAAAATATTCATGGGCTAACACACCCGAAAAAATATTGTCTTATTCTTATTAAATGCCTCGTAAATGCCTAAAAACGCCGTGAACATTTTTGCTTCACCAGCTGCTCCTTGGGCACTTACTGAGGGTCCCCAAAAGGTTTTGAAAAAGTATTGACCGGAAGCCATATCACCAAAATATTCTAAGGCTAACACACACGAAAAATGAGAAAAATCATATAGTTCCTATTAAATGCCTCGTAAATGCTCAAAAACGCCGAGGCTTCGCATGCTGCTCCCCCGTTACTTACGGAGGGTCCCCAAAAGGTTTCGGAAAAAAATTAATCGAAAACCATATCACTAAAACATTCATGGGCTAACACACGAAAAATGAGAAAAATCACCTAATTTTTGTTAAATGCCTCGTAAATGCGAAAAACACCTTGAAATTTTTTTAGGCTTCACCTGCTGCTCTCCCGGGTACTAACAGAGTGTCCCCAAAAGGTTTCGAAAAACTTGACCTGAAGCCATATCACCAAAATATTCTTGGGCTAACACACACGAAATATGAGAAAAATCACCTAATTTCAATTATATGTCTCGAAAATGCCCAAAAATGTCGTGAAATATCTTGAGGCTTTACCTGGTGCTCCCCCGGGTACTTACGGAGGGTCCACAAAAGGTTTCGAAAAAAATTGACCTCAAGCCTTATCACCAAAATATTCATGGGCTAACACACATGAAAAATGAGAAAAAGCACCTAATTCCTTTTAAATGCCCAAAAATGCCGTGAAAATTCTTGAGGCTATACATGCTGCTCCCCTCGACACTTACGGAGGGTCCCCAAAAGGTTTTGAATTTTTTTTTTACCGGAAGCAATATCACCAAGATATTCATTGGCTAACACATATGAAAAATGAGAAACACTCACCTAACTCCAATTAAATGCCTCGTAAAAACAAAAAACGCCGTAAAAGTATTTGAGGCTTCAGCTGCTTCTCCCCCAGGTACTTACGGAGGGTCCCCAAAAGATTTCAGAAAAACATTGACTGTAAGCTATAACACAAAAATATTCATGGCTAACACAAACGAAAAAATGAGAAAAATCGCATGATTCCTATTAAATGCCTAGTAAATGTTCAAAAACGCCATGAAAATTTTCGAAGCTTCACCTGCTGCTCCCCCGGGTACTTACGGAGGGTCCCTAAAATGTTTCGGAAAAAATTGACAGGAAGCCATATCACCAAAATATTCATGGGCTAACACACATGAAAAATGAGAAAGATCGCATAATTCCTATAAAATGTCTCGTAAATGCCGAAAAACGCCGTGAAAATTCCCGAGCCTTCACCTGCGGCTCCCCCGAATACTTATGGAGGGTCCCCAAAAGGTTTCGAAAAAAAATTGATCGGAAGCCATATAACCAAAATATTCATAGGCTAACACACGCGAAAAATGAGGAAAATTGTCTAATTCTTATTAAATGCCTCGTAAATGCCCAAAAATACCGTGAAAATTCTTGAGGCTTCACCTGCTGCTCCCCGAGGTACTTACGAAGGGTCTCCAAAATGTTTTGAAAAAAATTTGACCGAAAGTCATAACGCCAAAATATTCATAGTCTAACAAATACGAAAAATGAGAAAAATAACCTAATTCCAATTAATTGCCTCGTAAATGCCCAAAAATGTTGAGAAAATTCCCGAGGTTTCACTTGTTGCTCCCCTGCGTACTTACGAAGGGTCCCCAAAATGTTTCGGAAAAAAATTGACCGGAAGCCATATTATTAAAATATTCGTGGGCTAACACACACGAAAAATGAGAAAAATCGCCTAATTCCGATTGAATGCCTCATAAATGCCAAAAGAGGCCGTGAAAATCCAGAGGTTTCACCAGATGCTCCCTCGTGTACTTACGGAGGGTCCCCAAAACGTTTCGTAAAAAAATCAACTAGAAGCCATATCACCAAAATATTCATTGGCTAACACACATTAAAAATAAGAAAAATCACCTAATTACTATTAAATGCCTCATAAATACCCAAAAACGTTGTGAAAATTCCTGAGTCTTCACCTACTGCTCCCCCGGGTACTTACGGAGCGTCCCCAAATTGTTTCGAAAAAACATTGACTGAAAGCCATATTACCAAAATATTCATGGGCTAACACACACAAAAAATGAGAAAAATCGCCTAATTCCTATTAGATGCCTCGTAAATGCCAAAAACGCTGTTAAAATTCCTGAGGCTTCATCTTCTACTCCCCCGAGTACTTATGGAGGGTCCCCAAAAGGTTTCAGAAAAATTGACCGGAAGCCATATCACCAAAATATACATGGCTAACAAACATTAAAATGAGAAAAATCGCCTAATTCCTATTAAATGTCTTGTAAAAGCCCAAAAACACCGCAAAAATTTCCGAAGCTTCACCTGCTGCTCCGCTGGGTACTTACGGAGGGTCCTCAAAAGATTTCCGACAAAATTGACCGGAAGCCATATCACCAAAATATTCATGGCTAACACACACGAAAAATGAGAAAAATCACCTAATTCCTATAAAATGCCTCTTAAAAACCCAAAAACGCAGTGAAAATTCACGAGGCTTCACATGTTTCTTCCCCGGTGACTTACAGAGGATCCCCAAAAGGTTCCGGAAAAAATTGACGGGAAGTCATATCACCAAAATATTCATGGGCTAATTAACACACACGAAAAAAGAAAAAAATCGCTTAACTCCTATTAAATTCCTCATAAATGCCCAAAAACGCCGTGAAAATTCCCGAGGCTTCACCTGCTGCTCCCCCGGGGTACTTATGGAGGGTCCCCAAAAGATTTCAGAAAATAATTGACCGGAAGCCATATCACCAATATATTCATGGTCTAACACAAACGAAATATGAGAAAAATCGCCTAATTCTTATTAAATGCCTCATAAATGCCCAAAAGGCCGTACAAATTTCTGAGGCTTCACCTGCTGTTCCCCCGGGTACTCATGGAGGGTCCCCAAAAGGTTTCAGAAAAAAATTGACCGAAGTCATATCACCAAAATATTCATAGGCTAACACACGAAAAATGAGAAAAATCGTCTAATTCCTATTAAATCTCTCGTAAATGTCCAAAAACGCCAAGAAAATTTTTGAGGCTTCATCTACTGCTCCCCCAGGGTACTTACGGAGGGTCCCCAAAAGGTTTCAGAAAAAAATTGATCGGAAGCCATATCACCAAAATATTCATGGGCTAACACCCACGAAAAATGAGAAAAATCGGATAATTCCTATAAAATGCCTAGTAAATGTCCAAAAACACCGTGAAATTTTTGAGGCTTCACCTGATGCTCCCCAGGGTACTTATTAAGGGTCTCCAAAGGGTTTCGAAAAAAAATTTAACGGAAGCCATATCACCAAATATTCATGGGCTAACACACACGAAATATTAGAAAAATCGCTTAATTCATATTAAATGTCTCGTAAATTCCCAAAAACGACGTAACAATTCCCGAGACTTCACCTTTTGCTCCCCCGGATACTTACGTATGATCTCAGAAAGGTTTCAAAAAAATATTGACCCGAATTCATATCACCAAAATATTCATGGGCTAACATACACGAAAAATGAGAAAAATCGCCTAATTCCTATTAAATGCCTCGTAATTGCCCAAAAAACACCGTGAAAATTACCGAGACTTCACTTGCTGCTCCCCTGGGTACTTATAGAGGGTCCCCAAATGATTTCGGAAAAAATTGACCGGAAGCCATATTACCAAAATATTCATGGGCTAACACACACAAAAAATGAGAAAAATCGCCTAATTCCTATCAGATGCCTCGTAAATACCCAAAAACGTTGTGAAAATTCCCGAGGCTTCACCAGCTTCTCCCCCAGGTACTTACAGAGGGTCCTCAAAAGATTTCCGACAAAATTGACCGGAAGCCATATCACCAAAATATTCATGGGCTAACACACGCGAAAATGAGAAAAATCGCCTAATTCCTATTATATACCTCTTAAATTCCCAAAAGCGCAGTGAAAATTTTCCGAGGCTTCACTTGTTACTCCCCCGGTGACTTGTTGCTCCCAAATGCACACACAAATGTATGTTGTCGCAGAAGTAATAAGTGGCTCTTTAAGAACCGGAATATCGAACCCACAAGGACTTGTCAATTAACTATTTACTAAATTATACTAGTCTAATTATTTATTTAAGAGTATCAAAAGAAATAAAAGAATGCAATAATTAATAGATTAACTTACAATAATTGGGACAATTCCAAGGCTGCAACATGCTTAAGGTTTCATGTATCGCATCTCATGTAATGAATTAAATACGGTTATCAAATTACTGATTTACAGGGTTGATTTTATGAACATGATCTCTCGACCTCTAATCGCCTACTCCAACTAGCTGTCTAACTACATCGTTGAGCGGGGATAGACAGTCCTAATTGGCGAGCATTTATATTTCACCCTGTTTCGTAACCAAGCGAGGTGTTCGTCCGGGCGTCACTCCTGAACACGAATCTAAACAAAGTTAGAAAAAGCTCTTTGCATTCTCTGGTCTATCTACCTCTTCATCTCTCGAGTCCAAGAATAGGCAATAGATTTATTTCTATGGTGGCCTAGCATGAAATACTAAAACAAGAATACAAAAGTAATTTAAAAGATAACCAACATTAATTCAAAACAATCGATGTTCAACAATTATCCATAGTCGCAGCCCCAGAACAAGGGTCTTTAGCTACTAATACCTAAGAAAAAGAAGAAGAAAAGAACGCTAAAAAGTATTGACAAGTTTTCCTTCCCAAGTATCCTCCTTACAAAGTCCCAATAATTATTTCTGTGGACTATTTATAGATATAGAAAACCCTAAATAAAATAACTGAGTCCAAAAACAAATTAGGAACCCAAAACCAAAAGGAATTGGATTCCTTTTTTCCTCCACGTAAAGCTGTGTCGGTCTCAACTTTCACAATTTTTTTTTGCTTCACCTGCTGCCACGTGGCAGCAAGGTAATTAACCACAATTTGCTTTCCTCGCCCAACTTTTCCATATATATAAATATTAATATAATATTCAATTTAATCCATTAAGCTGCCTGCTTGATTTTCCTTCTTCAATCTTTCATAATTAATTCGTTTTAGCTCCAAACTTCTTCAACTTTGCACCAATTTACTCCTATAAATAAGATAAACTATTAAGCACACTCCATAAAATTCATGCTAAAAAAAAAGACAAATATAAATAATAAATATGAGGCAATTAATGATAAGAAAATATACTTTTGGCCTCAGATCATGACTTACAGAGGATCCCCAAAAGGTTACGAAAAAAAATTGACGGGAAGCCATAGCACCAAAATATTCATGGGCTGACTAACAAACACGAAAAATGAGAAAAATCGCCTAATTCCTATTACATTCCTCGTAAATGCCCAAAAAACTCTGTGAAAATTCCCGAGGCTTCACGTGCTGCTTCCTCAGGGTACTTACGGAGGGTCCCCAAAAGATTTCGGAAAAGAATTGACCGGAAGCCATATCACCAATATATTCATGGTCTAACACACACGAAAAATGAGAAAAATCGCCTAATTACTATTAAATGCCTCGTAAATGCAAAAAAAGGATGTTAAAATTTTTGAGACTTCACCTGCTGTTCCCCCGGGTACCTACGGAGGGTCCCCAAAAGGTTTCAGAAAAAAATTGACCGGAAGCCATATCACCAAAATTTTCTTGGGATAACACACACGAAAATTGAGAAAAATCGCCTAATTCCTATTAAATTCCTCGTAAATGTCCAAAAACTCTGAGAAAATTCTCGACGCTTCACCTGCTGCTCCCCCGGGTACTTACGGAGGGTTCCCAAAAGGTTTCGGAAAAAAATGACCGGAATTCATATCACAAAAATATTTGTGGGCTAACACATACTAAAAAATGAGAAAAATCACCTAATTCCTATTAAATGTCTCGTAAATGCTCAAAAACGCCGTGAACATTCCCGAGGCTTCACCTGCTAATCCCCCGAGTACTAACAAAGGGTCCCCAAAAGGTTTCAGAAAATTTTTTACCGGATGCCATATCACCAAAATATTCATGGGCTAATACACACGAAAAATGATAAAAATCGCCTAATTCCTATTAAATGCCCAAAAACGCCGTGAAAATCCCGAGGCTTTACTTGCTGCTCCTCCGGGTACTTACGGAGGGTCCCCAAAAGGTTTGGGAAAAAAATTGACTGGAAGTCATATCAGTAAAATATTCATGGGCTAACACACACAAAAAATGAAAAAAATCACATAATTTCTATTAAAAGTCTCGTAATAGCCCAAAATTGCAGTGAAAATTCACGAGACTTCACCTGCTGCTCCCCCAGGTACTTACGCAGGTTCCCTAAAAGATTGTGGAAAAAATTGACCGGAAGCCATATCTCATAGAATTCATGGGCTAATACACACCGAAAATAAGAAAAATAGTCTAATTCCTATAATTGCCTCGTTAATGCCCAAAAACGCCGTGAAAATCCCGAGCTTTCACAAATTGCTCCCCAAGGAACTCACAGAGGGTCACCAAAAGGTTTCGAAAAAAATTGACCGGAATCCATATCACCAAAACATTCATGGACTAACACACAAGAAAAATAAGAAAAATCGTCTAATTCCTATTAAATGCCTCGTAAATGCCCGAAAACGCAGTGAAAATTCTCGAGGCTTCATCTGCTGCTCCCCTGGGTACTTACGGAGGTACCCTATAAGGTTTCGAAAAAATATTGACCAAAAGCTATATAACCAAAATATTTATGGGCTAACACACTCGAACAATTAGAAAAATTGCCTATTTCCTATTAAACGCCTCGTAAATGCCATGAAAATTCCTGAGGCTTCACCTGCTCCTCCCCTTGGTACTAACGGAGGGTCCCTAAAAGGTTTTGAAAAAACATTGACCGAAAGCCATAAACACACACGAAAAATGAGAAAAATCACCTAATTCCTTTTAAATGCCTCGTAAATGCCCAAAAACGCTGAGAAAATTACCGAGGCTTCACCTGCTGCTCCCCCGGGTACTTACGGAGGGTCCCCAAAAGGTTTCCAAAAAAAAAAATTAACCGAAAGCTATATAACCAAAATATTCATGGGCTAAAACAAGAAAAATGAGAAAAATCGCCTAATTTCTATTAAATGCCTCGTAAAGGCCTAAAAATGCCGTGCAATTTTTTGAGGCTGCACCTGCATCTTTCCCGGATGCTTACGGAGTATCCTCACAAGGTTTCGGAAAAAAATTGACTAGAAGTCATATCACCAAAATATTCATGGGCTAACACACACGAAAAATGAGAAAAATCACCTAATTCCAATTAAATGCCTCGTAAATGCCCAAAAACGCCATGAAAATTCACGAGGCTTAACCTGCTGCTCCCCCAAGTACTTACAGAGGGTCACCAAAAGGTTTCGGAAAAAAATTGACCGGAAGCCATATCACCAAAATATTAATGGGCTAACACATAAGAAAAATGAGAAAAATCGCTTAATTCTTATTAAATGCCTCGTAAATGCCCAAATACGCCGTGAAAATTTTTGAGACTTGACCTGCTGCTCCCTCGGGTACTTACAGAGGGTCCCAAAAAGGTTTCAAAACAAATGGACCGGAAACCATATCACCAAAATATTCATGGGCTAACACACACGAAAAATGAGAAAAATCACTTAATTTCTATTAAATGCCTCGTAAATACCCAAAAATACCGTGAAATTCCTGACTCTTCACCTGCTGCTTCCCCGAGTACTTACGGAGGGTCCCCAAAAGGTTTCGAAAAAAAATTGACCGAATGCCATATCAACAAAATATTCATGGGCTAACACACACGAAAAATCACCTAATTCATATTACATGCCTCGTAAATAGCCAAAAACGCCGTAAAAATTCCATAGGCTTCACCTGCTGCTCCCTTAGATATTTACGGAGAGTTTCCAAAAGGTTTCAGAAAAATATTGACTAAAAGTCATATCACCAAAATATTCATTGGCTAACCACACACGAAAAATGAGAAAAATTCCCTAATCCCTATTAAATTCCTCGTAAATGCCCAAAAACACCGTAAAAATTCCCGAGGCTTCACGTGCTGCTCCCCCAGGTACTTACGGAGGGTCTCCATATGGTTTTAGAAAAAAATTGACCGGAATCCATATCACAAAAATATTCTTGGGCTAACACACACGAAAAATGGGAAAAATGGCCTAATTCCTATTAAATGCCTCGTAAATGCAAAAAAAGGCCGAAAAAATTCTCGAGGCTTCACTTGCTGCTTCCCCGGGTACTTACTGAGCGTCCCCAAAAGGTTTTGAAAAAATAATTGACCGGAAGCCATATCACTGAAATATTCATGAGTTAACACACACGAAAAATGAGTAAAATCGCATAATTTCTATTAAATGCCTCGTAAATGCCTAAACGCCATGAAAATTTCCGATACTTCACCTGTTTCTCCCCCGAGTACATACAAAGGGTCCCCAAAAGGTTTAAGAAAAAAATTGACCGGAAGTCATATCACCAAAATATTCATGGGCTAACACACACGAAAAATGAGAAAAATCGCCTAATTCCTATTAAATGTCTCATAAATGCCAAAAATGCCGTGAAAATTCCTGAGGTTTCACTAGCTGCTCCCCAGGTACTTACGTAGGATCCCCAAAAGATTTTGGAAAAATATTGACCGGAAGCCATATCACCAAAATATAAATGGCTAACACACACGAAAAATGAGAAAAATCCTCTAATTCCTATTAAATACCTCGTAAATGTCAAAAAACGACGTGAAAATTTCGAAAGCTTCACCTGCTGCTACCCCGGTACTTACAGAGGTTCCCTATAAGGCTTTGAAAACTTTTTGACCGGAAGCCATATCATTAAAATATTCATGGGCTAATACACACGAAAAATGAGTCTTCACTTGCTGCTCCCCCGGTTACATACGGAGGGTCCCCAAAAGGTTTCGTAAAAAAATTGACCGGAAGCCATATCACCAAAATATTCATGTGCCAACACACGAAAAATGAGAAAAAAAAATTGACCGGAAGCCATATCGGAGGGTCACCAAAAGGATTTGGAAAAATATTTATCGTAAGCAATATTACCAAAATATTCATGTGCCAACACACGAAAAATGAGAAAAATCGCCTAATTCCTATTAAATGCCAAGTAAATGCCAAAAATGCCATGAAATATTTCCGAGGCTTCACCTGCTTCTCTCCCGGGTACTGATGGAGGGTCCCCAAAAGATTTCAGAAAAAAATTGATCGGACGCCATATCACCAAAATATTCATTGCTAGAGCACACGAAAAATGAGAAAAATCACCTAGTTCCTATTAAATGCCTCGTAAATGCCAAAAAACGACGTGAAAGTTCCCGAGGCATCATCTGCTACTCCCCCAGGTACTTACGAAGGTCCCAAAAAGGTTTCGGAAAAAATTGAATGGAAGCCATATCACCAAACTATTAGTGGGCTAACAAACATGAAAAATGACAAAAATAGCCTAATTCCTATTAAATGCCCCAAAACGCCGTGAAAATTCTTGAGCATAAACTTGCTGCTCCTGCGGGTACTTAGGGAGGGTTCCCAATCGTTTCAGAAAAAAATAAATCGGAAGTCATATCACAAAAATATTCATGGGCTAACACACGAAAAATGAGAAAAATAGCCTAATTCTTATTAAACGCCTCGTAAATACAAAAAAACACCGTGAAAATTCTCGATGCTTCACATGCAGCTCCCCTGGGTACATACGGAGGGTCCCCAAAATGTTTCGGAAAAAGATTGAACGGAAGCCATATCACAAAAATTATCTTAGGCTAACACACACGAAAAATGAGAAAAATCGCCTAATTCCTATTAAATGCCTCGTAAATAACCAAAAAGGTCGTGAAAATTTCCGAGGCTTCACCTACTGCTACCCCAGGTATTTACGGAGGGTCCCAAAAGGTTTCGGAAAAAAATTGACCTGAAGTCATATCATCAAAATATTTATGGGCGTTACGAAAAATATGAAAAATCACTTAATTCCTATTAAATTCCTTGTAAATGCCCACAAACGCCGTGAAAATTCATGAGGCTTCGCTTGCTGCTCCCTTAGGTAATTATGGAGGGTCCCCAAAAGGTTTCGTAAAAATTGACCGGAAGTCATATCACCAAAATTTCCATGTGCTAGCACACACGAAAAATGAGAAATATGGCCTAATTCCTATTAAATGGTTCGAAAATGCCCAAAAAGCCGTGAAAATTCCCGAGACTTCACCTGATGCTCCTCTGAGTAGTTAAGGAGGATCCCAAAAAGGTTTCGGAAAACAATTGATCGAAAGCCATATCACCAAAATATTCATGGACTAACATACACGTAAAATGAAAAAAATCGTCAATTCCTATTAAATACCTCGTAAATGCCCAAAAACGCCTTGACAATTCCCAAGCCTTCGCCTGCGGCTCCCCAAGTACTTACGGAGGGTCCCAAAAAGATTTCAGAAAAAAATTAACCGTAAGCCATATCACAATAATATTAATGGGCAAACACACACGAAAAATGAGAAAAATTGCCTAATTTCTATTAAATGTCAAAAAACGACGTGAAATTCCCGAGGCTTCACCTGCTCCTCCCCCGGGTACTTACAGAGGGTCCTCAAAAGGTTTCGGAAAAAAATTGACCGGAAGTCAAATCACCAAAATATTCATGGGCTAACACACACGAAAAATGAGAAAAAATAGTCTAATTCATATTAAATTCCTCATTAATGCAAAAAAAGCGCGGTGAAAATTTTCGAGGCTTCACCCGCTACTTCCTCGGGTAGTTATGGAGGGTCCCCAAAAGATTTCGAAAATAAATTAATCGGAAGCTATATCACCAAAATATTAATGGGCTAACACACACGAGAAATGAGAAAAATCACCTAATTCCTATTAAATGCCTTGAAAATGCCCAAAAACGCCGTAAAATATCCCGAGGCTGCACCTGCTGCTCCTCCGAGTACCTAGGAGGGTCATAAAAAGGTTTCGGAATTTTTTTTACCGTAAGCCATATCACCAAAATATTCATGGGCTAACACACACGAAAAATGAAAAAAATCTCCTAATTTCTATTAAATGCCTTGTAAATGCCTAAAATTCCGTGAAATATTTCCGAGGCTTCACCTGCTGCTCTCCCGGGTACTTATGGAGGGTCCTCAAATGATTTCAGAAAAAAATTGATCGAAAGCCATATCACCAAAATATTTATGGGTTAACACACACGAAAAATAAGAAAAATCCTTAATTCCTATTAAATGCCTCGTAAATGCCCACAAACGCCGTGAAAATTCACGAGGCTTCACCTGCTGCTCCCTCGGGTACTTACGGAGGGTCCACAAAAGGTTTCAGAAAAAAATCGATCGGAAGTCATATCACCAAAATTTTCATGTGCTAACGTTAACACACGAAAAATGAGAAATATCGCCTAATTCCTATAAAATGCCTCGAAAATGCTCAAAAACGTCGTGAAAATTCACGAGGCTTCACCTGCTGCTCCTTCGAGTGGTTAAGGAGGGTCCCCAAAAGGTTTCGAAAAAAATTGATCGAAAGCCATATCACCAAAATATTCATGGGCTAACATACACGTAAAATGAGTAAAATCGCCAAATTCCTTTTAAATGCTTCGTAAATGCCCAAAAATGCCTTGAAAATTTTCGAGGCTTCGCCTGCTGCTTCCTCAGGTACTTACAGAGGGTCCCCAAAAGATTTCAAAAAAAAATTGACTATAAGCCATATCACAAAAATATTAATGAGCAAACACACACGAAAAATGAGAAAAATTGCCTAATTCCTACTAAATGACTCGTAAATGCCAAAAAACGCCGTGAAATTCCCGAGGCTTCACCTGTTGCTCCCCCGGGAACTTATGGAGGGTTCTCAAAAGGTTTCGGAAAAAAATTGGCCGGAAGCCAAATCACCAAAATATTCATGGGCTAACACACGCGAAAAATGAGAAAAAATCGTCTAATTCCTGTTAAATGCCTCATAAATGCCCAAAAAACGCCATGAAAATTTTTGAGACTTCACCTGCTACTCCGCTGGGTAGTTTCGGAGAGTCCCCAAAAGGTTTCGAAAATAAATTGACCGAAAGCTATATCACAAAAATTATCATTGGCTAACACACACGAAAAATGAGAAAAATCGTCTAATTCCTGTTAAATGCCTTGTAAATACCCAAAATCGCCGTGAAAAATCTCAAGGCTTCACTTGCTTCTCCCCGGGTACTTACGGAGGGTCCCCAACAGATTTTAGTAAAAAATTGACCGGAAGCCATATCACCAAAATATTCATGGGCTAAAACACACGAAAAATGAAAAAATCACCTAATTCCTATAAATGCATCGTAAATGTCCAAAAACGCCGTGAAAATTCTCGAGGCTTCAGCTGCTCCTTCCCCAGGTACTTACGGAGGGTCCCCAATAGATTTTGGAAAAAATAAACCGAAAGTCGTATCACCAAAATATTCATGGGCTAACACACACGAAAAATGAGAAAAATCACCTAATTCCTATTAAATGCCTCGTAAATGCCCAAAAACACCATGAAGATTCACGAGGCTTAACCTGCTGCCCCCCCGTGTACTTACGGAGAGTCCGCAAAAGGCTTCAATCAAAAATTTTCCGGAAGACATATCACCAAAATATTTATCAGCTAACATACACGAAAAATGAGAAAAATCGTCTTATTCATATTTAATGCCTCATAAATGGCAAAAAATACCGTTAAAATTCTCGAGGCTTCACCTGGTTCTCCCCCGGGTACTTACGAAGGGTCTCTAAAAGGTTTTGAAAAAAAATGACCGGAAGCCATATCACCAAAATATTAATGACCTAACACACACGAGAAATGAGAAAAATCACATAATTCCTATCAAATGTCTCGTAAATGCCCAAAAACACCGTGAAAATTTCTTAGGCTTCAACTGCTACTCCCCCGGGTACTTACGGAGGGTCCCTAAAAGGTTTCGCAAAGAAATGGCCCGGAAACCATATCACGAATATATTCATAGGTTAACACACACGAAAAATGAGAAAAATCACTTAATTCCTATTAAATGCCTTGTAAATGCCAAAACACCATGAAAATTCTCGAGGCTTTACCTAATGATCCCCCGGGTACTTACGGAGGATCTCCAAAAGGTTTCAGAAAAATATTGACCGGAAGCCATATCTCCAAAATATTCATGGGCTTACACTCACGAAAAATGAGAAAAATCGCCTAATTTCTATTAAATGCCTCGTAAATGCCCATAAATACCGTGAAAATTTCCGAGGCTTCACCTGCTGCTCCCCCGGGTACTTATGGAGGGTCCCCAAAAGGTTTCGGAAAAAGATTGACCGAAAGCCATATCACCAAAATATTCATGGGCTAACACACACGAAAAATTGACTATATCCTATTAAATGCCTCGTAAATGCCCAAAAACGCCGTGAAAATCCCGAGGCTTCACCTGCTACTCCCACAGGTACTTACGGAGGGTCCACAAAATGTTTCTGAAAAAAATTGACCAGAAGCCATATCACCAATATATTTATGGGCTAACACACATGTAAAATGAGATAAATCGCCTAATTCCTATTAAAGGCCTCGTAAATATCGAAAAACGCAGTGAAAATTTCCGAGGCTTCACCTGCTGATCCCCCGGGTACTTACGGAGGTTCCTTAAAAGGTTTCAAAAAAAATTTGACCGGAGGCCATATCACCAAAATATTCATGGGCTAACACACACGAAAATGAGAATAATCGCCTAATTCCAATTAAATGTCTCGTAAATGCCCAAAAACGCCGTGAAAATTTCTAAGGCTTCACCTGCTGCTCCCCCAGTTATATACGGAGGGTCACCGAAAGGTTTGGAAAAAATATTGTCCGAAAGTCATATCACCAAAATATTCATGGGCTTAACACACGAAAAATGAGAAAAATCGCCTAATTCCTATTAAATGCCTTGTAAATGCCCAAAAACATCGTAAAATATCCCGAGGCTTCACCTGCTACTCCTCCGAGTACCTACGGAGGGTCCCCAAAAGGTTTCGGAAAAACATTTACCGTAAGCCATATCACCAAAATATTCATGGGCTAACACACACGAAAAATGAGAAAAATCGCCTAATTCCTATTAAATAACTTGTAAATGCAAAAAATACCGTGAAATATTTTTCGAGGCTTCACCTGCTGCTCCCCTGGGTACTTATGGAAGGTTGCTAAAAGATTTCAGAAAAAAATTGATCCGAAGCCGTATCACCAAAATCTTCATTGCTAACGCATACGAAAAATGAGAAAAATCATCTAATTTCTATTAAATGCCTCGTAAATGCCCAAAAATGACGTAAATATTCCCGAGGCTTCATCTGTTGCTCCCCCGGGTACTTACGAAGGGTCCCCAAAAGGTTTCGTAAAAAATTGACCGGAAGTCATATCACCAAAATATTCATGGGCTAACAAACACGAAAAATGACCAAAATCGCCTAATTCCTATTAAATGCCCCAAAACGCCGTGAAAATTCCCGAGGCTTCACCTGCTGTTCCCTTGGGTACTTACGGAGGATCCGCAAAGGTTTCGGAAAAAATTTGTCCGGAAGCCATATCATCAAAATATACATGGGCTAACACACATGAAAAATGAGAAAAATCCCCTAATTCCTATTAAATGCCTCGTAAATGCCCAACAACGCCGTGAAAATTCTTGATGCTTCACATGCAGCTCCCTCGGGTACTTACGAGGGGTCCCCAAAAGGTTTCGAAAAAAGATTGAACGGAAGCCATATCACCAAAATTATCTTGGGCTAACGCATACGAAAAATGAGAAAAATCGTTTAATTCCTATTAAATGCCTCGTAAATGCCCAAAAACGCCTTGAAAATTCACGAGGCTTCGCCTGCTGCTCCCCCAGGTACTTACGGAGGATTCCCAAAAGGTTTCAGAAAAAAATTAACCGTAAGCCATATCACAAAAATATTCATGGGCAAACACACGCGAAAAATGAGAAAAATCGACTAATTCCTATTAAATGCCTCGTAAATGCCAAAACATGCCGTGAAAATTCCCAAGGCTTCACCTACTGCTCCCCCGGGTACTTTCAGAGGATCCTCAAAAGGTTTCGGAAATTTTTTTGCCGGAAGCCGATTTACCAAAATATTCATGGATTAACACATACGAAAAATGAGAAAAAATCGTATAATTCCTAATAAATGCCTCGTAAATGCCCAAAAACACTGTGAATTTTCTGAGGCTTCACCTGCTACTCCGTCGGGTAGTTATAGAGGGTCCCCAAAATGTTTCAAAAAATAATTGACCGGAAGCTTCCATGTATGATAGATCTTGCTTTCTATGTATGATAGATCACTTTCTGAACCTCACCCTTAGGTATGGTTAGTCCTACTCACTGTTGGACGCCATGTCTCAATGTCGCTATCCAAGATGTGTATCTGAGTCTCCAGAGATTGACTTGCACTACGACAGCATGTAGCATCATCCACTGGATTAGTTAGATGCGTTAATCTTTACAAAGTAGTCTCCCTTGTACAGCCAACCACACAATACATCGATGCTTTGGCTGTGAAAGTGCAGTCCAAATGAGTTCTTCAATATTTAGTCTACTCTGCTACCCCAACATAGCATTATAGCTCCCTGTAATAGAATATTTTGACTCACCAAACACCGCAAGACTGCAGTTGGTATTGGAAAAAGATTAATGCTTTGAAGGAGATGACTGGACTTTGATCTAGTGGTAAGAGCATAAGATGTGGAGTGTTGGATTAGGCGCATCTCACAAAAGTTTAGTATTTAAGTGGAGAAGTGTAGAGGAGCAGACACATTATCCACCGAGTTTAGAACTGTGTCCCAAAAAAACCCATGTTACCAGCACCATCTCTGTAATGAACCTCTCTCTTCTACCAGAAAAGGCGCTGTTCCAAGCAGAGGTGGAGCAGAGCACCAGCCCCGAAGCATTCTTACTTTATTAGTAACTGACGTCAGCATTGAGATCTCACGCACGTTCAACTGCTACGACACTCCAATTCAGCAGGAAGCGGCCCCCACCTTCCTCACAATCAGCCTGTGGGAAACCAAGTTCTATTAGTGGTCCTTCCAACCTATGTGTGTCTTATTTAGGGATTTAGTAGCAAAAGAAAGACCAATAATCCATCCGAGTATGAAATACATTGATGTTAGGAGATAATACACGTGTGGTAATGTAAGAAACCAAATTCTATTATTGGTTCGTCCAACCTATGTATATCTTATTTAGGGATTTAGTTGCCAACTACATCATTATTACTTCATTGATGATAAAGGTGTAAAGTGAAAAAAAAATGGTGATTGCTATTAAATTGTGTTATATCTTCCAACCTAACTTTTAAAATGTATATTCTAAATCCTCCTGGTTGGGCTGATCTACGATCACATTACGGAAGTTGTATTCTTGATGTGAGTACCAAGAAGCTAAAGGAAGCAAAGATCAGTTACTTATTCTACCAGTGACATGTTAATCAGTTGTAGTCTTCCCCTTCTACTTCACTTTTAACCTTTTTATCTGGAAGGTTCTTTAGTGAAAATTCTCCAGTTTGTTCTCTACTGCATCGCTCAGTTGATCTAATTATCACCTAACCACATGGGAATGCATTCTTGACATTACCACAATTGACTTATTGAAAATTTGTAATGCAGATCAAGTCTATGAAGGAGATGTATTTATCAGACCTCAATGATTTATACGAGAAAATTGCTTATGAAGTGCAGAAGGTATGTCATCAACACCCCCCTAAGTGCTTCATCATAGTTCCAAATTATGGTCGACTCCCTTGCAAGTTTCGTCATATGACACACCATCATTTGCATATAGCATGCCAAAGGTGTAATGCATATTGTATTCTATTGGTTATTGGGAACTCCTCAAACTCGAAACTGATGCAGAAAGCTCAAAACACTAAATTCTCATTTTTGCTTCTTTAATTTGGTTCCTTTCCTGTCGATTTTCATCTTCAGAAACAGTGCTCTCATAGTTGTAATGCGGCTAATTCCTCTTCATTTTTAGCATTTGCATCATTTGTTTTTGTTGAAGCACTGTTAATGATTGTGAAATCGAGGTGGTAGTGGACACCATAAAAGAGTTATTTTCACATGTAATTTTTCTGTTGGTTTGTTTTGCTTTCGGGGAAGGAATTAAGGCCTCCCTAGTTCTTCGGGCAAGGGCTTGATTTATCTGAATTAAAAAGCACTTGAATCAACATTCTGTTGAATTGTGTGAACCTTGCTAGCTATGTTATTTGTAACTTTATGTCATTTCTTATACTTTCCTCCCTTTTTCGTTGCTGTGGGAGGTACTTGAAGCATGAATTTCAAAAGTTTGCTAAGGACAAGAAACAGGACTGTGACTCATGAACTGATTTTTTTTTCTGATTTGATGCATGACTCTCTTCATCAGTGTCTTCAAAATGAGAACATTGAAAAGCTCAAGATATTCAAGACAACGCTGGAACGCATTATGCTTTTCTTGCAGCTTAACAAGAAGGATATTCAACTTATTCACAAGGACAAACTGGTTTCGGTTGAGAAGAACATAAGTTTCTTTCTTAGTTCCAATAGGGCACGCAGCAAGACTTCTTCTTCTCCACAGCAGGGGCAACTTCCTCAGTCTTCCATGCAGCTTCAGCAACCACAATCTCTTGATGGTCAAACTAATCCACCGATGCAGCCCGTACAGGGTTCCACGGAGGCAATGCAACAGAATTATCTCACCAACTTGCAACATAATTCCTTGTTTGGCATATCGACAATTTCCAATTCTCCACAACACATGATAAATATGGTAAAACCTGGTTCCAGATGGGATTTGGGACAGGGTAATTCGTTGAACTCACTGCAGCAGGTGGCTACTGGCTCCTTACAACAGAATCCTATTAACAGTCTTCAACATGATAACATAAGCTCATTCAGTACACAAAGTGGAACGAACCCTGTACAGGCAAACCTCAAAACCCTACATCAAAATTCAAATGCGCTGCCACATTTACTTCCTTTACAGCACGAGCAGCAAATGTTGCAGAACCAACAATTAACACCGCTGTGCAACCAGCTACTGATGCAGCAACATTTTTTCCGAAGTCAGCAGTTAATGAAACATCAGCAAGCGATGAACTCACTGCAGCAGTTAATGCAACAGAATAATTTCACCAACTTGCAGCATAATTCCTTGTCTGGCGTATCGACAAATTCCAACTCTCAGCAAGACATGATACATACAATACAGCCTGGTTCCAATTTGGATTTGGGACGGGGTAATTCTTTGAACTCACTGCAACAGGTGTCTACTGGCTCTTTGCAACAGAATCATGTTAATCGTCGTCAACAAGTTAACATAAGCTCATTAAGTTCACATATTGGAACTAACCTAGCGCAGGCAAACCTCGGTTCCCTACAGCAAAATTCAAGTGTCCTGCAGCAAATGTCGCAGAGCCAGCAAATGTTGCAGAACCAGCAATTAAGACAGCAGTCCTACCGTCGGCAGATGCAGCAGCTACTTTTTCAAAGGCAGAAGTTAATGCAACAGCAGCAAGCAAAGCAGCAGTAGACCATGCTATTGCCAACCCACAAGATGTCACAGCTTCAACAATCTTCCATCCTGCTTCGGCAACCACAACTCTTGATGGTCTAAACTAATCCACAGATGCAATCCGTATAGGGTTCCATGGAAGGCAATGCAACAAAACAATATTATTGACTTGTCACATGATTGTTTGGATAATTCTATTGTTTATGTTTCGTGTACTCGTGAACACATGCATCCTTCCCTAGATTATGTGAAGTACTGCAATTATTCTGATAAATTACTTAAATTTCATGTGGGAAACTTTTCTCTGTTTGGATCTATCTTTAGCAAAACTTGTACAAACAAAGGTCACAATTTTTCTCAAAATTTTTATGGTCTCTTTTTTTTTTCTTCAATTCGTTTCTTTGATTAGTAAAGTTTGTTTCCTTTAATAATGATACTATTTTAATCGGTTTTCAAATATAAAAATCCATTATACTATTTTGATCATAATATTTACTATAGTTTACTTGTCAATTCGTTGTCTTAGCAAAGTTTTGTAGCATTAAACCTAACAATGGTATAGTGTATTCATCATTTTGAAATTTTGGATACACCTCTAAGCACAAAAAAACTAACCGTGAATAAAACATTTGATGATACTTATTGATATTCTTTTTTTCCTTTCAGAACTCTTGAGATAGACATGACTAGCAAAATTTGTAACCTATAAGTCATTAAAATTTGTCTTGTGTTTTGGTCTAAGATCTCATGTGTTCAAAATTAATAATCTCTTGCCATATATTGGTAAATCTTTTCAGTTACTAATGTTATCTCAATTTTTCATATGAACTCTCTATCTTAAGGACCAAAATTGTTATTATCCCTTTATTATATTATATAAATTAACGATGGAGAAAACTTTTGAAAAATAATTATGTCTTTTCTTTCAAAATTTGCACTTTTAAAAATTAAGTTCTACATTTAATATTATAGGTTAACTAGGTAAATTACCCGTGCTTTGCACGGGATTGAACTATTTTACTAAGCTTACATATGATCATTCGTTAATATTCGTATTTTCGATACATACACTACATTGTCAAGAACATTTTATCTTAAGGTAAAACGTTCCTCTGAAATCTTAAAGTACTATATTTTTTTTAATTTTCATTTTTGTTATACAAAAATTATGAGTCATAGAGAGGTTTTAAGTATAAGAAAGACGTCTAAGAAAATCTCCATGGAAATAGTTGGTCAGAAGTAACGAAATTTTCTAAATTTTAAGAATTTATAAAGAACAACATCAGACGTTAAAGAAGAGATCAAAAAGTCTCGAACAACAACACTCTAGAGTAAAGTGGAACATTACGTCAATACAAGAACATAATTAATTAAATTCAAATGGAGGACCTTCGGCTCCTTTCTTATGAACCTCCATCAATCACTTTTTTATTATAATATGTTGTATCATATATATGTTAAAAATGACCTTAAAATTGTTAGTGTCATAAAAGTTTTTCCTCATTGTCTCAGAATAGTCATTACTATTGCTTAGGTTTTATATCACCGGCCCTAACTTATTTGAAATTGAACCATATTTATTGTTATGGTTATAGCTAGTATGCAATTACAAAAAATTAATGCAATGATTAACCAAGCAATAGGTGGCTTCTGAATGGAACTTTTCACAACTGGATATTCTATACCCAAATTTTGATAAATAACATATTAAAATCTCACAACATAATTTTGTGAGCACTTGAACTCACAAATATCCACAAATAATAAAAAAGACGACCATACTTTCCTAAAAATAAAGAAGAAAAAGGCATGTTGCTTAACATGTTTTTCAAAAAGATAGTCTGATGGGTTGTATTCAATGTTATAGTCCACAAATTTAATTGAAAGAAGCCCAAAGAAAGAGTTATCACTATAGCAAAAATGATCTTTAACGGCAATTAATAGCTTAATTGCCGCGAAATATGTATTTTCAGAGGCAATTAGTACTCTCTATAAATGTCCCTAAAGTTTATAGTGACATTCAATCTAATGAAAATTAATTAATGTCGGTAAAGGCTCAAGCATTCTTCGTTAATGTGCATATTTATTGCCGATAAAAATTGTTTTTACTTTTGTGTATTTTGGGCGACTGTTAGTTTCAAGAAAACTTGATCTCTTATTATGTCCAAAAAGAAGAGAGGAAGAAATATGACAAATTAGTCTACATGCGATAAAAGAAGTGGACTAATTGTCTCTATACTAATATTCTAGGAAGAGTGCAATGGCATACAAAATGTTTGTACGTAAGATAAAACAATCAAAATAATATACTAACTGTGGCAAGTAAGAGAGCAATGTGTTTGGTTCTTTTAACAAACTTCATCATTGGTTCCGTATTAGTTATCACATATTTGTTGTTGTGTGCTATCAAATATAGCACAGCCCATAAGCAATTTTCACAAAAAGTATATGAAAAATTATGTAGAAAAGGACAAAAGAGAAGATCAATTTTCAATCATCCTTGTTGAAGTTTTTAACAGAGTTCAAAAAAAGTCACCAAAATAGTAAAAAGAAATTGCAATAGTTACATGAACCACTATGACTTACAGTAAAAGATTAAGCTTCATGAAATTGGAGGAAGAAAACTTTGAGAAATGAAACACATTTCAATTAATGTATTTGAATTCGACTCTCCTATAGAGGAAATAAACCTACAAATAATAGTGACAGAAATAAAAGTTTTGTTTACTAAAGAACCAAATGTAATGAATGCGACCATTCAAGCAGTGTCATGAGTTGTGGACTGAGAGGTACAAGAGTAGTAATGTCTTATTGCAATTGAAATCTATTTTCTTTGTTTATTCTTTCTTCTTTTGGTGCCTTGGAATTAAGTGTTGGGTTTTAAAAGGTGTGAATGAAAAATGAAGAGTTGTGACTTCTGTGAAAAGTTGTGACTTTTGTGAAGAGTTGTGAATTTTCTAAAGAATTGTGACTTTTCCGTAAGGTTGTGACTTTTAAAATGTGTGAATAAAAAATGAAGAGTTATGACTTTTGTGAAAAATTGTGACTTTTCCGTAAGGTTGTGACTTTTAAAATGTGTGAATGAAAAATGAAGAGTTATGACTTTTGTGAAAAGTAGTGACTTTTGTGAAAAGTAGTGACTTTTGTTAAAAGTTGTGACATTTGTTAAAAGTTGTGACATTTGTTAAAAGTTGTGACTTTTGTTAAAAGTTGTGACTTTTATGAAAAGTTGTGACTTTTCCGTAAGGTTGTGACTTTTAATAAGGGCAGTTTTGGAAATAAATAAATAAAAAGAGAATCCTTACTTCTGGTGATACCACATCACCGGGTTGAGGGTTCTCTTTTATATATATACATACATATATATATATATATATATATATATATATATATATATATACACACGCGACTTTTCTAGAGGAGCAATCTCATAGCTAGGAATGTGACATCAATCTTTTGTATCGAAGTACAGTTGATTGTGAAGGATAGTTATACGTTTGCCAACAGTTAAGGTTGAAAAATTATACAAATTAAATTCATTGATAATTTATCACCTTTGGACAGAAGCATGGAAACAAACTTTCTAGTGGAGCAATTTCATAGTTAGGAATGTCACACATCAATCTTTTGTATCGAAGTACGGTTGACTGCAGACGATAGTTATACATCCGTCAACAGTCAAGATTAAAAAATTATACAAATTAAATTCATTGATAGCTTATCACTTTTGGGTAGAAGCATTGTAGTAAAAGGAAGAACGAAAGGAATTATAATTGAATCAATAATCGTAGTTACTAGACCAGCACTTAAATTAGCTATGACAATATCGATTGGTGCGTCTTAAAAGTTTGATCTTAATGATATTGAATTGAGGATTTTAATGCTTGCTTGGAGGGTGTAATTTCTTATGCGGCAAATCAATAACACTAGATATAGTTCTTTCCTTCATTCTTACTTTTCTGGGTTGATTTGATCTCTTTTCGAGCTATAGCATGGTTAAGTGATTTTTCTATTATCAAAAAAATATATAGAATTGAATAATTTTTGAAATAATTATCATTAATTGAGTGAGCTTTATATTACAAAATAAAATTGACTAACTTCTTATTATAAAATAAAATAAAATAATTTTTGAAGATAATTATCATTAGTTGAGTGACCTTTATTTTATTTTTTTTAGAAAAAGTTGATAAAAAAATATTACTATTTGAGAGACTACACACAAAATTAACTCCACATATAAATATATATACTAGGGCTCAGGTTAGGGTGTCAAAAGGTTGGTCAAGATGGAGATGTATATTGATAATAATACTCAAGGTAGTGATTTCCTTCTTTTTTTTCTTTTGTTTTGTCAGTGATTTTACACTACTACTATGGAAATTGTTTAGTGGTGTTTATTTTTACTGTGTGGTTTGTGGGCTATTACCCTAGAGCGGGGTTTACTTTATACGAACCCGAAGGTAGCAAGTGTGGGTTCTAGTTGGGACAAGTTATCCTGTCAGGATCCCAATTAGGATCTGACTGTAAATTGCAATTTCAAAAGTAAATCAACTCAATTTTTTTGGGACAATTTTCTATGATTTATATAAACTGAAAATGAATGTCTAATACAACGAAATTGAATACTAATTAAATCTAAGATAGAGGAAATGAGTGAGTATCCATGGCAGATCTCGAATCTGTAGATAGAAGAGAAGAAGAGAATAGAAGGGAAGAGAGAGAAGAGAAACGAGGGAGAAATTGATTTATGGAAGTTCGTTGTTGCATTCGCTCTCCTTGTGCAGTTTAAAACAACCTTCAAATAACGTGGCCAGATCCTGACCCTTGTGCCTCATTAATTGGGATTTAATCTTGGTCGTTTATTTGCCAAAGTAGTTACTCTCCTTCCGTAATTCAGCTACGAATTAAGCTATACTAAGTAAAATCATTACATATCGCAGATTAATTATCCTCTCATGAGTATTGATGTCCATGATTATTATTCAATAAAACTAACACTATAATCTCGATTAGTTATCTTTTATCCCTCGTTTGCTACAAGGTCTATGTATAATCCTAATAGTGAGGGAGATAGACTCTTGGCTCAAAAGAAGTATAAAAATTAATTGTAATAACAATATTATCCAACACAAGTGCACTTATGAATGGTAATCAAATTTTGTGTTAGAGGTTCGTACTTTTATAATAGTATAGATTAAATAGAAGTATTAATATATTACCAAATACCCAATAAAAGTGGAAATTTCTTAACTTTCTTAGGCAAGTACATTTGGACGTAAGGATGTGGCGTAGAGGTCAATGAAGGTTGAGAATCATGAGGACTTAGATTCGAATTCCACTGGAGACAAAAAGAAACACTAGTTGATTCATAGCCTAAAAATCACTAGGTGATTCTTCCCATCTTTCATAGCCTTAGTCGACAGAGTGACCTAGTACTTATTGTTGGTGGGAGGTACTCGGAAACCACAGTCATCAAAAAAAAGTAATAATATGCCTGAAATATGTAACATTGTCTCAAAATTTGCCTGAAATTTTAATGATGTAAGCAATTAAGTTCTTTAATATTTGTGTTATCCTCAGTTTTTGCTTTACTTATAGCACCTGTACATTCTACAGGTCAGACGGAAAATGCAAATGCAGTTGATTGGCAGGAAGAGGTTTACCATAAGGTATGGTTTGCCATGGTACTTTTAATTTGCACAAGATTTTGAAAACTGGCTGGTTATAACATTATAAAGAAATAGCTGAATGTTTCGAAATATTTCCTATGATTATAGAGTAATAGAAGAGGTTTACCATAGCAAGCGTTCAGTTAAATTCATGGCCATACCCCTCCCCACATGGTGCTTTATGTAATCCATTTCTTAGAAGAAATAGAATCACTACACAAAAAATGATCTTTAGCAGCAATTAATTAATGACAATAGCCTAACTGCCACTAAATATGTATTTTTAGCGGCAATTAGCACTCTTTGTAAATGTCCCTAAAGCCTTTAGCGACATTGGATCCAATGGCAATTAACTAATACCGGTAAAGGCTTTAGCCTTCTTTGTTATTGTGTATATATTTATTGCCGCTAAAAGGTGCTTTTGTTGTAGTGAATGAGCATGTTAACAGATAACTTGTTATAAACGAGCATGAACCCTCACTGTCGGTGGTGCTCTGTGTAAGCCTGTCTTGGTCCAATATAGTCAACGACAAAAAAATAGTTTCACATGCACTGGCATAATTAAGAAGTGAAGCATATTTTGATAAATTAGTCGATTACGGAAAATTAGCTGTTGAGTGTTGAGATCATATTAACTTAATTCATGAGATAATCTGTCTGTAAGTTTGGGTCAAAGTCTTCATGGCATGTCACCAATTTGCTTTATTTCCCGGCAACTAAAATCTTTAATTGCTAGTTTGAGGGATAAACCTATTTGTGCAATAAGTATATACCTGAATATATTATCCATTCCGTCGTTTTTCACTTGTGAAGCCAACTACGTCATTATTTTTTTTTTGGTAAAACTGTAAATTACCATTAACCAACAAAGAACATTGCACCATAAGGTCACCTATCATCTCGGTCACCTTCTAGGAAGAGTAATAAGAGGCATAGCTTGGTAATCAACATATGACCGTTGCTAACTTTCCTAGATCCTTTAAGTAAGTCTAATCTTTCTATTACTTCTTTCTTAATCTGTACTAACACTATATCAGTATTCCCCGATGATCGTCTAAAAATCTTACAGTTCCTTGCTTTCCATGTATGATAGATCACTTTATGAACCTCACCCTTAGGTATGGTTAGTCCTACTCACTGTTGGACGCCATGTCTCAATGTCGCTATCCAAGATGTGTATCTGAGTCTCCAGAGAATGACTTGCACTCCGACAACATGTAGCATCGTCCACTGGATTAGTTAGATGCGTTAATCTTTACAAAGTAGTCTCCCTTGTACAGCCAACCACACAATAAATCGATGCTTTGGCTGTGAAAGTGCAGTCCAAATGAGTTCTGCAATATTTAGTCTGCTCTGCTGCCCCAACATAGCATTATAGCTCCCTGTAATAGAATATTTTGACTCACCAAACACCGCAAGACTGCAGTTGGTATTGGAAAAAGATTAATGCTTTGAAGGAGATGACTGGACTTTGATCTAGTGGTAAGAGCATAAGATGTGGAGTGTTGGATTAGGCGCATCTCGCAAAAGTTTAGTATTTAAGTGGAGAAGTGTAGAGGAGCAGACACATTATCCACCGAGTTTAGAACTGTGTCCCAAAAAAACCCATGTTACCAGCACCCTCTCTGTAATGAACCTCTCTCTTATACCAGAAAAGGCGCTGTTCCAAGCAGAGGTGGAGCAGAGCACCAGCCCCGAAGCATTCTTACTTTATTAGTAACTGACGTCAGCATTGAGATCTCACGCAAGTTCAACTGCTACGACACTCCAATTCAGCAGGAAGCGGCCCCCACCTTCCTCACAATCAACCTGTGGGAAACCAAGTTCTATTAGTGGTCCTTCCAACCTATGTGTGTCTTATTTAGGGATTTAGTAGCAAAAGAAAGACCAATAATCCATCCGAGTATGAAATACATTGATGTTAGGAGATAATACACGTGTGGTAATATAAGAAACCAAATTCTATTATTGGTTCGTCCAACCTATGTATATCTTATTTAGGGATTTAGTTGCCAACTACATCATTATTACTTCATTGATGATAGAGGTGTAAAGTAAAAAAAACCGGTGATTGCTATTAAACTGTGTTATATCTTCCAACCTAACTTTAAAAAAGTATATTCTAAATCCTCCTGGTTGGGCTGATCTACGATCACATTACGGAAGTTGTATTCTTGATGTGAGTACCAAGAAGCTAAAGGAAGCAAAGATCAGTTACTTATTCTACCAGTGACATGTTAATCAGTTGTAGTTTTCCCCTTCTATTTCACTTTTAACCTTTTTATCTGGAAGGTTCTTTAGTGAAAATTCTCTAGTTTGTTCTCTACTGCATCGTTCAGTTGATCTAATTATCACCTAACCACATGGGAATGCATTCTTGACATTTCTACAATTGACTTATTGAAAATTTGTAATGCAGATCAAGTCTATGAAGGAGATGAATTTATCAGACCTCAATGATTTATACGAGAAAATTGCTTATGAAGTGCAGAAGGTATGTCATCAACACCCCCCTAAGTGCTTCATCATAGTTCCAAATTGTGGTCGACTCCCGTCCAAGTTTCGTCATATGACACACCATCATTTGCGTATAGCATGCCCAAGGTGTAATGCATATTGTATTCTATTGGTTATTGGGAACTCCTCAAACTCGAAACTGATGCAGAAAGCTCAAAACACTAAATTCTCATTTTTGCTTCTTTAATTTGGTTCCTTTCCTGTCGATTTTCATCTTCAGAAACAGTGCTCTCATAGTTGTAATGCGGCTAATTCCTCTTCATTATTAGCATTTGCATCATTTGTTTTTGTTGAAGCACTGTTAATGATTGTGAAGTCGAGGTGGTAGTGGACACCATAAAAGAGTTATTTTCACATGTAATTTTTCTGTTGGTTTGTTTTGCTTTCGGGGAAGGAATTAAGGCCTCCCTAGTTCTTCGGGCAAGGGCTTGATTTATCTGAATTTAAAAGCACTTGAATCAACATTCTGTTGAATTGTGTGAACCTTGCGAGCTATGTTATTTGTCTCTTTATGTCATTTCTTATACTTTCCTCCCTTTTTCGTTGCCGTGGGAGGTACTTGAAGCATGAATTTCAAAAGTTTGCTAAGGACAAGAAACAGGACTGTGACTCATGAACTGATTTTTTTTTCTGATTTTATGCATGACTCTCTTCATCAGTGTCTTCAAAATGAGAACATTGAAAAGCTCAAGATATTCAAGACAACGCTGGAACGCATTATGCTTTTCTTGCAGCTCAACAAGAAGGATATTCAACTTATTCACAAGGACAAACTGGTTTCGGTTGAGAAGAACATAAGTTTCTTTCTTAGTTCCAATAGGGCACGCAGCAAGACTTCTTCTTCTCCACAGCTGGGGCAACTTCCTCAGTCTTCCATGCAGCTTCAGCAACCACAATCTCTTGATGGTCAAACTAATCCACCGATGCAGCCCGTACAGGGTTCCATGGAGGCTATGGAACAGAATTATCTCACCAACTTGCAACATAATTCCTTGTTTGGCATATCGACAATTTCCAATTCTCCACAACACATGATAAATATGGTAAAACCTGGTTCCAGATGGGATTTGGGACAGGGTAATTCGTTGAACTCACTGCAGCAGGTGGCTACTGGCTCCTTACAACAGAATCCTATTAACAGTCTTCAACATGATAACATAAGCTCATTCAGTACACAAAGTGGAACGAACCCTGTACAGGCAAACCTCAAAACCCTACAGCAAAATTCAAACGCGCTGCCACATTTACTTCCTTTACAGCACGAGCAGCAAATGTTGCAGAACCAACAATTAACACCGCTGTGCAACCAGCTACTGATGCAGCAACATATTTTTCGAAGTCAGCAGTTAATGAAACATCAGCAAGCAATGAACTCACTGCAGCAGTTAATGCAACACAATAATTTCACCAACTTGCAGCATAATTCCTTGTCTGGCGTATCGACAAATTCCAACTCTCAGCAAGACATGATAAATACAATACAGCCTGGTTCCAATTTGGATTTGGGACAGGGTAATTCTTTGAACTCAGTGCAACAGGTGTCTACTGGCTCTTTGCAACAGAATCATGTTAACCGTCGTCAACAAGTTAACATAAGCTCAGTAAGTTCACAAAGTGGAACTAACCTAGCGCAGGCAAACCTCGGTTCCCTACAGCAAAATTCAAGCGTCCTGCAGCAAATGTCGCAGAGCCAGCAAATGTTGCAGAACCAGCAATTAAGACAGCAGTCCCACCGTCGGCAGATGCAGCAGCTACTTTTTCAAAGGCAGAAGTTAATGCAACAGCAGCAAGCAAAGCAGCAGTAGACCATGCTATTGCCAACCAACAAGATGTCACAGCCTCAACAATCTTCCATCCTGCTTCGGCAACCACAATCTCTTGATGGTCGAAACTAATCCACAGATGCAATCCGTATAGGGTTCCATGGAAGGCAATGAGACAAAACAATATTATTGACTTGCAACATGATTGTTTGGATAATTCTATTGTTTATGTTTCGTGTACTCGTGAACACATGCATCCTTCCCTAGATTATATGAAGTACTGCAATTATTCTGATAAATTACTTAAATTTCATGTGGGAAACTTTTCTCTGTTTGGATCTATCTTTAGCAAAACTTGTACAAACAAAGGTCACAATTTTTCTCAAAATTTTTATGGTCTCTTTTTTTTTCTTCAATTCGTTTCTTTGATTAGTAAAGTTTGTTTCCTTAAATAATGATACTATTTTAATCGGTTTTCAAATATAAAAATCCATTATACTATTTTGATGATAATATTTACTATAGTTTACTTGTCAATTCGTTGTCTTAGCAAAGTTTTGTAGCATTAAATCTAACAATGGTACAGTGTATTCATCATTTTGAAATTTTGGATACACCTCTAAGCACAAAAAAACTAACCGTGAATAAAACATTTGATGATAATTATTGATATTCTTTTTTCCTTTCAGAACTCTTGAGATAGACATGATTAGCAAAGTTTGTAACCTATAAGTCACTAAAATTAATTGTCTTGTGGTTTGTTCTAAGATCTCATGTGTTCAAAATTAATAACCTCTTGCCATATATTGGTAAATCTTTTCAGTTACTAATGTTATCTCAATTTTTCATATGAACTCTCTATCTTAAGGACCAAAATTGTTATTATCCCTTTATTATATTATATAAATTAACGATGGAGAAAACTTTTGAAAAATAATTATGTCTTTTCTTTCAAAATTTGCACTTTTAAAAATTAAGTTCTACATTTAATATTATAGGTTAACTAGGTAAATTACCCGTGCTTCGCACGGGATTGAACTATTTTACTAAGCTTACATATGATCATTCGTTAATATTCGTATTTTCGATACATACACTACATTGTCAAGAACATTTTATCTTAAGGTAAAACGTTCCTCTGAAATCTTAAAGTACTATATTTTTTTTAATTTTCATTTTTGTTATACAAAAATTATGAGTCATAGAGAGGTTTTAAGTATAAGAAAGAAGTCTAAGAAAATCTCCATGGAAATAGTTGGTCAGAAGTAACGAAATTTTCTAAATTTTAAGAATTTATAAAGAACAACATCAGACGTTAAAGAAGAGATAAAAAAGTCTCGAACAACAACACTCTAGAGTAAAGTGGAACATCACGTCAATACAAGAATATAATTAACTAAATTCAAATGGAGGACCTTTGGCTCCTTTCTTATGAACCTCCATCAATCACTTTTTTATTATAATATGTTGTATCATATATATGTTAAAAATGACCTTAAAATTGTTAGTGTCATAAAAGTTTTTCCTCATTGTCTCAGAATAGTCATTACTATTGCTTAGGTTTTATATCACAGGCCCTAACTTATTTGTAATTGAACCATAGTTATTGTTATGGTTATAGCTAGTATGCAATTACAAAAAATTAATGCAGTGATCAACCAAGCAGTAGGTGGCTTCTGAATGGAACTTTTCACAACTGGATATTCTATACCTAAATTTTGATAAATAACATATTAAAATCTCACAGCATAATTTTGTGAGCACTTGAACTCACAAATAGCCACAAATAATAATAAAGATGACCATACTTTCCTAAAAATCAAGAAGAAAAAGGCATGTTGCTTAACATGTTTTTCAAAAAGATAGTCTGACGGGTTGTGTTCAATTTTACAGTTCACAAATTTAATTGAAAGAAGCCCAAAGAAAGAGTTATCACTATAGCAAAAATGATCTTTAACGGCAATTAATAGCTTAATTGCCGCGAAATATGTATTTTCAGAGGCAATTAGTACTCTCTATAAATGTCCCTAAAGTTTATAGCGACATTCAATCTAATGAAAATTAATTAATGTCGGTAAAGGCTCTAGCATTCTTTGTTAATGTGCATATTTATTGCAGATAAAAATTGTTTTTACTATAGTGTATTTTGGGCGACTGTTAGTTTCAAGAAAACTTGATCTCTTATTATGCCCAAAAAGAAGAGAGGAAGAAACATGACAAATTAGTCTACATGCAATAAAAGAAGTGGACTAATTGTCTCTGTACTAATATTCTAGGAAGAGTGCAATGGCATACAAAATGTTTGTACCTAAGATAAAACAATCAAAATAATATACTAACTGTGGCAAGCAAGAGAGCAATGTGTTGGTTCTTTTAACAAACTTCATCATTGGTTCCGTATTAGTTTTCACATATTTGTTGTTGTGTGCTATCATATATAGCACAGCCCACAAGCAATTTTCACAAAAAGTATATGAAAAAATTCTGTAGAAAAGGACAAAAGAGAAGATCAATTTTCAATCATCCTTGTTGAAATTTTTAACAGAGTTCAAAAAAAGTCACCAAAATAGTAAAAAGAAATTGCAATAGTTACATGAATCACTATTACTTACAGTAAATGATTAAGCTTCATGAAATAGGAAAAAGAAAACTTTGAGAAGTGAAATACACTTCATAATAAGCGCAATTAATGTATTTGAATTCGACTCTCCTATAGAGGAAAAAAACCTACTAATAATAGTGACAGAAATAAAAGTTTTGTTTACTAAAGAACCAAATGTAATGAATGCAACCATTCAAGCAGTGTTATGAGTTGTGGACTGAGAGGTGCAAGAATAGTAATGTCGCATTGCAATTGAAATCTATTTTCTTTGTTTATTCTTTCTTCTTTTGGTGCCTTGGAATTAAGTGTTGGATTTTAAAAGGTGTGAATGAAGAATGCAGAGTTTTTGACTTTTGTAAAAAGTTGTGACTTTTATGAAAAGTTGTGACTTTTACGAAGAGTTGTGAATTTTCTAAAGAATTGTGACTTTTATGAAAAGTTGTGACTTTTCCGTAAGATTGTGACTTTTAAAATGTGTGAACGAAAAATTAAGAGTTATGACTTTTGTGAAAAGTTATGACTTTTGTGAAAAGTTGTGACTTTTGTTAAAAGTAATGACTTTTATGAAAAGTTGTGACTTTTCCGTAAGGTTGTGACTTTTAAGAAGGACAGTTTTGGAAATAAATAAATAAAAAGAGAATCCTTACCTCTGGTGATACCACATCACCGGGTTGAGGATTCTCTTTTATATATATATATATATACACACACACACACATCCCCGACTTTTCTAGAGGAGCAATCTCATAGTTAGGAATGTGACATCAATTTTTTGTATCGAAGTACAATTGATTGTGAACGATAGTTATACGTTTGCCAACAGTTAAGATTGAAAAATTGTACAAATTAAATTCATTGATAATTTATCACCTTTGGACAGAAGCATGGAAACAAACTTTCTAGTGGAGCAATTTCATAGTTAGGAAAGTCACACATCAATCTTTTGTTTCGAAGTACGGTTGACTGCAGACGATAGTTATACATCCGTCAACAGTCAAGATTAAAAAAATATACAAATTAAATTAATTGATAGCTTATCACTTTTGGGTAGAAGCATGGTAGTAAAAAGAAGAACGAAAGGAATTATAATTGAATCAATAATCGTAGTTACTAGACTAGCACTTAAATTAGCTATGACAATATCGATTGGTGCGTCTTAAAAGTTTGATCTTAATGATATTGAATAGAGGATTTTAATGCTTGCTTGGAGGGCGTAATTTCTTATGCGGCAAATTAATAACACTAGATATAGTTCTTTCCTTCATTCTTACTTTTCTGGGTTGATTTGATCTCTTTTCGAGCTATAGCATGGTTAAGTGATTTTTCTATTATCAAAAAAATATATAGAATTGAATAATTTTTGAAATAATTATCATTAATTGAGTGAGCTTTATATTACAAAATAAAATTGACTAACTTCTTATTATAAAATAAAATAAAATAATTTTTGAAGATAATTATCATTATTTGAGTGACCTTTATTTTATTTTTTTAGAAAAAGTTGATAAAAAAATATTACTATTTGAGAGACTACACACAAAATTAACTCCACATATAAATATATATACTAGGGCTCAGGTTAGGGTGTCAAAAGGTTGGTCAAGATGGAGATGTATATTGATAATAATACTCAAGGTAGTGATTTCCTTCTTTTTTTTCTTTTGTTTTGTCAATGATTTTACACTTCTACTATGAAAATTGTTTAGTGGTGCTTATTTTTACTGTGTGGTTTGTGGGCTATTACCCTAGAGCGGGGTTTACTTTATACGAACCCGAAGGTAGCAAGTGTGGGTTCTAGTTGGGACAAGTTATCCTGTCAGGATCCCAATTAGGATCTGACAGTAAGTTGCAATTTCAAAAGTAAATCAACTCAGTTTTTTTGGGACAATTTTCTATGATTTATATAAACTGAAAATGAATGTCTAATACAACGAAATGGAATACTAATTAAATCTAAGATAGAGGAAATGAGTGAGTATCCATGGCAGATCTCGAATCTGTAGATAGAAGAGAAGAAGAGAATAGAAGGGAAGAGAGAGAACAGAAACGAGGGAGAAATTGATTTACAGAAGTTCGTTGTTGCATTCTCTCTCCTTGTGCAGTTTATAACAACCTTCTAATAACGTGGCGAGATTGTGACCCTTATGCTTCATTTATTGGGATTTAATCTTGGTCGTTTATTTGCCAAAGTAGTTACTCTTCTTCCGTAATTCAGCTTCGAATTAACCCATACTAAGTAAGATCATGCATATCGCGGATTAATTATCCATGATTGTTATTCAATTAAAATAATACTATAATCTCGATTAGTTATCTTTTATCTCTCGTTTGCTACGAGGTCTTAGTATAATCCTACAAGTGAGGTAGATAGACTCTTGGCTCAAAAGAAGTAAAAAAATTAATTGTAATAACAATATTATCCAACACAAGTGCACTTATGAATGGTAATCAAATTTTGTGTTAGAGTTCGTACTTTTATAATAGTATAGATTAAATGGAAGTATTAATATATTACCAAATACCCAATAAAAGTGGAAATTTCTTAACTTTCTTAGACAAGTACATTTGGACGTAAGGATGTAGCGTAGAGGTCACTGAAGGTTGAGAATCATGAAGTCTTAGGTTCGAATTTCACTGGAGACAAAAAGAAACACTAGTTGATTCATAGCCTAAAAAACACTAAGTAATTCTTCCCATCTTTCATCGCCTTAGTCGACAGAGATTTAGTACTTATTGTTGGTGGGAGGTACTCGGAAACCACGGTCATTAAAAAAAAAGTAATAATATGCCTGAAATATGTAACATTGTCTCAAAATTTGCCTGAAATTTTAATGATGTAAGCAATTAAGTTCTTTAATATTTGTGTAATCCTCAGATTTTGCTGTACTTATAGCACCTTTACATTCTACAGGTCAGACGGAAAATGCAAATGGAGTTGATTGGCAGGAAGAGGTTTACCACAAGGTATAGTTTTCCATGGAACTTTTAGTTTGCACAAGATTTTGAAAACTGTGGAAATTTGATATGTGGATTTCGATAAACTAGCTGGTTATAACATTATAAAGAAGTAGCTGAATGTTTCGAAATATTTCCTATGATTATAGATTCATAGAAGAGGTTTACCATACCAAGTGTTCAGCTAAATTCATGGCCATACCCCTCCCCACAAGGTGCTTTATGTAATCCATTTCTTAGAAGAAATAGAAATCTAAGCATGTTAACAGGTAACTTGTTAGAAACGAGCATGAAACCTCACTGTTGGTGGTGCTCTGTGTAAGCCTGTCTTGGTCAAATATTGTCAACGAACAAAAATTAGTTTCACGTGCACCGACATAATTTAGAAGTGAAGCATATTTTGATAAATTAATCGATTATGGAAAATTAGTTGTTGAGTGTTGAGATCATATTAACTTAATTCATGAGATAATCTGTCTGTAAGTTTGGGTCAAAGTCTTCATGGCATGTCACCAATTTGCTTTATTTCCCGGCAACTAAAATCTTTAATTGCTAGTTTGAGGGATAAACCTAGTTGTGCAATAAGTATATACCTGAATATATTCTCCATTCTGGCGTTTTTCACTTGTGAAGCCAACTACGTCATTATTATTTTTTTTGGTAAAACTGTAAATTACCATTAACCAACAAAGAACATTACACCATAAGGTCACCTATCATCTCGGTCACCTTCTAGGAAGAGTAATAAGAGGCATAGCTTGGTAATCAACATATGACTGTTGCTAGCTTTCCTAGATCCTTTAAGTCTAATCTTTCTATTACTTCTTTCTAAATCTGTACTAACACTATATCAGTATTCACCGATGATCCTCTAAAAATCTTCCAGTTCCTTGCTTTCCATGTATGAGAGATCACTTCCAGCACTTTCTGAACCTCACCCTTAGGTATGATTAGTCCTACCCACTGTTGGACGCCATCTCTCAATGTTGCTATCCAAGATGTGTAACTGAGTCTCCAGAGATTGACTTGCACAAAGACAACATGTAGCATCGTCCACTGGAATAGTTAGATGCCTTAATCTTTCTTTTGTAAGTAGTCTCCCTTGTACAGCCAACCACACAATAAATCGATCCTTTGGCTGTGAAAGTGCGGTCCAAATGAGTTCTGCAATATTTAGTCTGCTCTGCTGCCCCAACATAGCATTATAGCTCCCTGTAATAGAATATTTTGACTCACCAAACACCGCAAGACTGCAGTTGGTATTGGAAAAAGATTAATGCTTTGAAGGAGATGACTGGACTTTGATCTAGTGGTAAGAGCATAAGATGTGGAGTGTTGGATTAGGCGCATCTCGCAAAAGTTTAGTATTTAAGTGGAGAAGTGTAGAGAAGCAGACACATTATCCACCGAGTTTAGAACTGTGTCCCAAAAAAACCCATGTTACCAGCACCCTCTCTGTAATGAACCTCTCTCTTATACCAGAAAAGGCGCTGTTCCAAGCAGAGGTGGAGCAGAGCACCAGCCCCGAAGCATTCTTACTTTATTAGTAACTGACGTCGGCATTGAGATCTCACGCAAGTTCAACTGCCACGACACTCCAATTCACCAGGAAGCGGCCCCCACCTTCCTCACAATCAACCTGTGGGAAACCAAGTTCTATTAGTGGTCCTTCCAACCTATGTGTGTCTTATTTAGGGATTTAGTAGCAAAAGAAAGACCAATAATCCATCCGAGTATGAAATACATTGATGTTAGGAGATAATACACGTGTGGTAATGTAAGAAACCAAATTCTATTATTGGTTCGTCCAACCTATGTATATCTTATTTAGGGATTTAGTTGCCAACTACATCATTATTACTTCATTGATGATAGAGGTGTAAAGTGAAAAAAAACCGGTGATTGCTATTAAACTGTGTTATATCTTCCAACCTAACTTTAAAAAAGTATATTCTAAATCCTCCTGGTTGGGCTGATCTACGATCACATTACGGAAGTTGTATTCTTGATGTGAGTACCAAGAAGCTAAAGGAAGCAAAGATCAGTTACTTATTCTACCAGTGACATGTTAATCAGTTGTAGTTTTCCCCTTCTATTTCACTTTTAACCTTTTTATCTGGAAGGTTCTTTAGTGAAAATTCTCTAGTTTGTTCTCTACTGCATCGTTCAGTTGATCTAATTATCACCTAACCACATGGGAATGCATTCTTGACATTTCCGCAATTGACTTATTGAAAATTTGTAATGCAGATCAAGTCTATGAAGGAGATGTATTTATCAGACCTCAATGATTTATACGAGAAAATTGCTTATGAAATGCAGCAGGTATGTCATCAATACCCCCCTAAGTGCTTCATCATAGTTCTAAATTTTGGTCGACTCCGTTGCAAATTTCGTCAAATGACACACCATCATTTGCATATAGCATGCCCAAGGTGTATTGAATATTGAACTCTATTGGTTATTGGGAACTCCTCAAACTCGGAACTGATGCTGAAAGCTCAAAACACTAAATTCTCATTTTTGCTTCTTTAATTTGGTTCCTTTCCTGTAGATTGTTATATTGAGAAACAGTGCTCTCATAGTTGTAATGCCGATAATTCCTTTTCATTTCTAGCATTTGCATCATTTGTTTGTGTTGAAGCACTGTTAATGATTGTGAAGTCTTTGTTTGTGTTGAAGCATTGTGAATGATTGTGAAGTCGAGGTGGTAGTGGACACCATAAAAAGAGTTATTTTCACATGCAATTTTCTGTTGGTTTGTTTTGCTTTCGGGGAAAGAATTAAGGCCTCCCTAGTTCTTCAGGCAAGGGCTTGATTTATCTGAATTTAAAAGCACTTGAATCAACATTCTGCTGAATTGTGTGAACCTTGCGAGCTGTGTTATTTGTCTCTTTATGTCATTTCTTAAACTTTCCTCCCTTTTTCGTTGCCGTGGGAGGTACTTGAAGCATGAATTTCAAAAGTTTGCTAAGGATAAGAAACAGGTCTGTGACTGAACTGATTTTTTTTTCTGATTTTATGCATGACTCTCTTCATCAGTGTCTTCAAAATGAGAACATTGAAAAGCTCAAGATGTTCAAGACGAAACTGGAACGCATTATGCTTTTCTTGCAGCTTAACAAGCAGGATATTCAACTTAGTCACAAGGACAAACTGGTTTCGGTTGAGAAGAACATAAGTTTCTTTCTTAGTTCCAATTGGGCACGCAGCAAGACTTCTTCTTCTCCACAGCAGGGGCAACTTCCTCAGTCTTCCATGCAGCTTCAGCAACCACAATCTCTTGATGGTCAAACTAATCCACCGATGCAGCCCGTACAGGGTTCCATGGAGGCTATGCAACAGAATTATCTCACCAACTTGCAACATAATTCCTTGTTTGGCATATCGACAATTTCCAATTCTCCACAACACATGATAAATATGGTAAAACCTGGTTCCAGATGGGATTTGGGACAGGGTAATTTGTTGAACTCACTGCAGCAGGTGGCTACTGGCTCCTTACAACGGAATCCTATTAACAGTTTTCAACATGATAACATAAGCTCATTCAGTACACAAAGTGGAACGAACCCCGTACAGGCAAACCTCGAATCCCTACAGCAAAATTCAAACGCGCTGCCACATTTACCTCCTTTACAGCACGAGCAGCAAATGTTGCAGAACCAACAATTAACACCGCTGTGCAACCAGCTACTGATGCAGCAACATTTTTTTCGAAGTCAGCAGTTAATGAAACATCAGCAAGCAATGAACTCACTGCAGCAGTTAATGCAACATAATAATTTCACCAACTTGCGACATAATTCCTTGTCTGGCGTATCAACAAATTCCATCTCTCAGCAAGACATGATAAATACAATACAGCCTGGTTCCAATTTTGATTTGGGACTGGGTAATTCTTTGAACTCACTGCAACAGGTGTCTACTGGCTCTTTGCAACAGAATCATGTTAACCGTCGTCAACAAGTTAACATAAGTTCATTTAGTTCACAAAGTGGAACTAACCTAGCGCCGCAGGCAAACCTCGGTTCCCTACAGCAAAATTCAAGCTTCCTGCAGCAAATGTCGCAGGGCCAGCAAATGTTGCAGAACCAGCAATTAAGACAGCAGTACCACCATCGGCAGATGCAGCAGCTACTTTTTCAAAGGCAGAAGTTAATGCAACAGCAGCAAGCAAAGCAACAGTAGACCATGCTATTGCCAACCCACAAGATGTCACAGCTTCAACAATCTTCCATGCTGCTTCAGCAATCACAATCTCTTGATGGTCGAAAATAATCCACAGATGCAATCCGTACAGGGTTCCATAGAAGGCAATGCAACAAAACAATATTATTGACATGTGACATGATTGTTTGGGTAATTCTATTGCTTATGTTTCGTGTACTCATGAACACATGCATCCTTCCTTAGATTATGTGAAGTACTGCAATTATTCTGATAAATTACTTAAATTTCATCTGGGAACTCAGGCTAAAATTTGAAATATCCATCTCCATATTTTTCTCATTTTGGATCTGTAATTCATAAGGTATTGAGAATAACTTGTATATTACTCAAAGAGAACAATGGTATAAATACATGAAGAGAATAAGATAACTATGGTAACTAAATATTCAAATCTCTAAGAATTAGCTATATTATTATACAGATTCTGTAACACTCCCCCTCAAGTTGGAGCATAGATATTGATCATGCCCAGCTTGTTACAAAGGTAATCAACTCGAGTTCCATTCAACGCTTTTGTAAACAAACCAGCTAGTTGCTCTCCTGTCTTCACGTAGCCAGTGGAAATCAAGTTCTCCTGAATCTTCTCACGAATAAAATGACAATCAACCTCAATATGTTTAGTTCTTTCGTAATACACTGGATTTGAGGCTGAAGAGCATCTTGATTATCACACCATAGTTTTGCTGGGATATGATGCTTCAACCCAATTTCAGATAAAAGATGATGTATCCACATAATATCACATGTAGACTGTGACATAGCTCTATACTCAAATTCTGCACTGGATCGAGATACAACACCTTGCTTCTTACTCCTCCATGATACTAGGTTCCCTCCAACAAAAACACAATAGCCTGTAGTAGATCTTCTATCAATTTTAGATCCAGCCCAGTCAGCATCTGCAAAACACTCAGCACGAGTATGACCGTGATTGTTATACAAAATGCCAAGTCCAGGAGCTCATTTCAAGTAACATAGGATCTGTTCCAAAGCTTCCAAATGTTTGACCGTAGGTGCACTCATGAACTAGCTAACAACACTTACCGCAAAAGCAATATCCGGACGAGTCACAATAAGGTAGTTTAACTTCCCAACCAACCTTCTATATCTCTCCGCATCACCAAAATGATCACCATCATCTTTCATAAGGTGCACATTGGGAACCATTCGAGTACTACAGGGTTTGGCTGCTAACTTTCCGGTATCTACAAGTAGGTCAAGAATATACTTTCTCTGAGACAGAAAAATTCCCTTGCTGCTTCTGTTTACTTCTACTCCCAAAAAGTATTTCAATGGACCCAAGTCCTTTGTATGAAACCTAGTATGCAAGAAAGTTTTGAGGGAAGAGATTCTCACATAATCACTTCCTGTGATGACAATGTCATCAACATATACAACAAAGAGGATAGTGCCAGATGTTGATTGACGATAAAAGACTGAGTGATCACATTTGCTCATTTTCATCCCAAAATTCTGAACGACCTCACTGAACTTGCCAAACCAAGCTCGAGGACTCTGTTTCAACCCATATAAGGGCTTCTTCAAATGACAGACTTTCCCATACTCCCTCTGAGCAATAAAACCAGGTGGTTAGTCCATATACACTTCTTCTCGAACATCACCATGAATGAATGCATTCTTGATATCTAACTGATGTAAAGGTCAATTCTCGGAAGCAGCTAGAGAAATGAACAAGCGGACAGATGTGAGTTGGCAACCGGGGAGAATGTGTCTGAATAAACTACCCCATATGTTTGAGCATACCCTTTAGCTACAAGTCTGGCTTTAAGTCTCGCTACAGATCCATCTGGATTAACTTTAACTGTGAAGACCCATTTACATCCCACCGATTTCTTTCCCTTGGGTAAATCCACTAAATTCCACTTGTGATTTTCCTCTAAGGCATGTATTTCATCAAGCATTGCATCAGACCGTCCAGGATGATTCAAGGCCTCTTTCACAGTTTTGGGTATCAAAGATCTAGACGTAAAGGATAAGTGGCCATAGGAAACAAAATTACTAATGGAATATGAGGATTTGCAACTACGTGTACCTTTGCGAAGAGCAATTGGGAGGTCAAGATCTTGTGGAGGTCAAGATCTTGTGGAGGATCAGACGAATGAGGATCTGATGACAAAGGATATGGTGCAGGACATGTATCATTAGCCTCTCGCCTCCTCGAGTAAACTTGAACAATTGGCGGTCTTGCCAAATCAGATGGAGAAGGAGCTTCCGAAACAATAGTCGATTGGTCCTCAATAGAAGAACTGAGAGATGGAGGGACAACATCTGACTCTTTTGTCAACACACGGGTGACCTGATAGACTAACCATTCATCTTTCTCCCCTTGACTTGTAGAAACAGGAGACGCATAGAAGAACAGTGTAGTCTCTGAAAATACCACATCTGTTGACACCAAATATTTTCCAAGTTCGGTAGAATAACACCGATACCCTTTTTGGAGGCGAGAATAGCCCAGAAAAACACACTTCAATGCCTTGGGATACAACTTGGTAACAGATGGTCGAACATCTCGAACATAGCATGTGCTTCCAAATATCTTAGGTTCCATCGAAAATAGTGACTTCTTTGGAAAAATAACATTGTAGGGCACATTACCAGCAAGCACAGTAGATGGCATGCAATTAATCAGAAAACAAGTCGTAGAGACCGCATCTGCCCAAAATTGTTTAAGAACCTTCATTTGGAACAAAAGTGCTCGAGCTGTCTAAAGTAAGTGCCTATTCTTCCTCTCGGCAACTCCATTTTGAGAAGGTGTATAGACACATGAAGACTGATGGAGAATACCATGTTGTCTCATATATGACTTAAATAATTCCGACATATATTCTTTAGCATTGTCACTCCTCATAATACGTACCGAAACATTGAATTGTGTTTTGACTTCAACACAGAAGGCACAAAAGTGAGTAAACACTTCCGAACGACTCTTCATAAAATAAATCCAAGTCATCCGAGAAAAATCATCCACAAAAGCAACGAAGTACTTATGCCCAGTTTTGGAAACAACAAGACACGGTCCCCAAACATCATAATGAACTAACTCAAAAGCTGACTCAGCCCGCTTATTAACCCTTGGACTTAATGAGCTACGATGATGTTTTGCAAATCGACATGACTCACATTCTAATGAAGAAATATTCTGGAACTGAGGACAGAGCTTCTTTAATAGAGGCAGAGAAGGATGTCCCAATCGACAATGTGCTTCAAATGGAGACATAACACTAGAGTAGGCAACAAACCGAGGCTCCCATTCATCAAGGATGTAGAGATCGTCAGATACATGTCCTTTACCAATAACCTGATTCGTCTTAACATCACAAAATAAACAATGATCGGGAAAGAACGAAATATATCAATTAAGGTAAAGAACGAAATATAACAATTAAGGTCTCTGGTAACTTTGCTAATAGAAATCAAATTAAAGGCCAACTTTGGTAGATTTAATACAGATGACAGAGTAATAGAAGAGGTTGGTCTAACCGTCCCATATCCAACACTGTTGCAAGTTGATTCATCAGTTACGGTAACCGAAGAGGGTTCTTTATGTGCTTGAAAGAAAGAAAAAAATATTAGGATTACATGTCATGTGATTTGTGGCACCTGAATCAATCACTCATTTATTTGAAGAGGTGATAAGAGATGTTTTATTTGATTCAACAGGGGAATTAACTGAAGTGGATTCCTTCGAGAATTTCTTGTATTGAGAGAATTTAGCAAACTCCTCCGCTGAAATTAGGACCATTTTGTCAGATAATGGACTACAAGCACCAACAGCTTTAGATCTTTGAATTCTCTGATTATAGTTAGTCACTTTTCCCAACAAGTCCAACCAGATTATATCCTAAAATCAGACAATACCCAGGATAGACAGTAACCTATTTTAGAACAATAAACAAAGTAATTGTTCTTCCTAACATCAATTCCACGCAAGGCTAGCTATCCAACAAATTAGAGACCCAAAAATAACTCCTGATAAATCAGAAAATCATCAAATAAAGAGCCAAGTAAAAGTGTTGATTGAAGAGCAAAACCTGATGATGCTATAGCAAAATCACAATGCTAAAAATTGTAAGACACGAGTGAACTCGGAACGTCAAATATTAGCATAAATCGCTATAAAAAGGATGTCAACATACTACCAGATGCTGTCCGACATGGAGAGATCACCAGATTATTGGTCAGAAATGGGCAACTCTCTCAAATCGTGGTCTGTTGAACAAACAACCACCAAATCCTTGCTGAAAATGTCACTACTACATTGGAACAACAAGCAGATTGAATTTCTGATGAAGCACCACTACTGCAGTCTCACTGAAAAAGGTAATGATGGAGCGTGAGCCTCACACGAGTAACTTCCAGCTGTCGAGATCTAGGGGTTTAAGATCGTGGGAAGTATCTTCTTCCTAAGTGGGTGGTAACCGAAATTTTTGAAATCTCAATCACTTCCGGTGAAACTACAGCCGATTCTGGCGAAGTCACCGTGACTTCCGGCAAAGACAAAACACCAACTCAGACATTGGCTCTGATACCATGTAATTCATAAGGTATTGAGAATAACTTGTATATTACTCAAAGAGAACAATGGTATAAATACATGAAGAGAATAAGCTAACTATGGTAACTAAATATTCAAATCCCCAAGAATCAACTATATTATCTATCTATATTATTATACAGATTCTGTAACAGGATCTTTAGCAAAACTTGTACAAACAAAGGTCACAATTTTTCTCAAAATTTTTATGGTCTCTTTTTTTCTTCAATTCGTTTCTTTGATTTGTAAAGTTTGTTTCCTTAAATAATGATACTATTTTAATCGGTTTTCAAATATAAAAATCCATTATACTATTTTGATGATAATATTAACTATAGTTTACTTGCAATTCGTTGTCTTAGCAAAGTTTTATAGCATTAAACCTAACAACAATATAGTGTATTCATTATTTTGAAATCTTGGATACACTTCTAATCACAAAAAAAAAAAACGAACTGTGAATAAAACATTTGATGATAATTATATATATACTTTTTTTTCCTTTCAGAACTCTTGAGATAGATATGACTAGCAAAATTTGTAACCTATAAGTCACTAAAATTAATCGTTTTGTGTTTTGTTCTAAGATCTCATGTGTTCAAAATTAATAATCTCTTGCCATTGGTAAATCTTTTCAGTTACTAATGTTATCTCAATTTTTCATATGAACTCTCTATCTTAAGGACGAAAATTGTTATTATCCCTTTATTATATTATATAATTTAACGATGGAGAAAACTTTTGAAAAATAATTATGTCTTTTCTTTCAAAATTTGCACTTTTAAAAATTAAGTTCTACATTTAATATTATAGGTTAATTTCTTATACAATCACACACCCGACTTTTCTAGAGGAGCAATCTCATAGTTAGGAATGTGACATCAATCTTTTGTATCGAAGTACACTTGATTGCGAAGGATAGTTATACGTTTGCCAACAGTTAAGATTGAAAAATTGTACAAATTAAATTCATTGATAATTTATCACCTTTGGACAGAAGCATGGAAAAACACGTTCTAGTGGAGCAATTTCATAGTTAGGAATGTCACACATCAATCTTTTGTATCGAAGTACAGTTCACTGCAGACGATAGTTATACATCCGTCAACAGTCAAGATTGAAAAATTGTACAAAGTAAATTCATTGATAGCTTATCACTTTTGGGTAGAAGCATGGTAATAAAAAGAAGAACGAAAGGAATGATAATTGAATCAATAATCGTAGTTACAAGACTAGCACTTAAATTAGCTATGACAGTATCGATTGGTGCGTCTTAAATGTTTGATCTTAATGACATTGAATAGAGGATTTTAATGCTTGCTTGGAGGGCGTAATTTCTTATGCGGCAAATCAATAACACTATATATAGTTATTTCCTTCCTTCGTCAAATGACACACTGTTGTTGTTAATAGAGGAGAACAAAGGCTCATTAAAGAAGAAAAAGAGAAAGAGATGTTTTATTGATCTTTAGAGACTGAATATATTCATCGCACATTAACTAAAGATGAAGTAAAGTACTCCTAAACATATGCTAACTAAAATTACTGCTAGCTGAAAATAAGGAACTAATCTTAAAAATAGCTAACAGACTTTTAAACAAACTAGGAAAGGGAAATAGCTAAAACATAGCAATTTATTCAGCCATCTTTTATTTTCTGCCTTGAATTTAGGTGCTGTAATCCAACTTCCAACAACACTGCAATAATTGAGGCACAACAACACTCCTCCTGCTTCAAGAATTGCAGACTCCGAGTTTCCTTATGAGAAACTCAAATCTGTTAACATGAAACGGCTTCGTAAACAGATCAGCAACTTGATCTTCTGACCTGCAATACACTAGTTTCACCTCTCCTGCTTCTTGAACTTCCCTAAGAAAGTATAATTTGATATTAAAATGCTTGGTTCTTGCATGAAAAACAGGATTATGCGAAACGGCTATGGCTGCTTGATTATCGACAAACACTGTTGTGCTTTCTTGTTTTTCTAAATCAAGATCTATCAGGATCTTTCTTAGCCAAAGAGCTTGATTTACTACTGCTGTTACAGCTATAAATTCATCTTCTGCCATTGACTGTGCCACGATATCTTGCTTCTTTGAGCACCATGACAAACACCCTGCACCAAGGCTAAAACAAATAACCTGAAGTGCTTTTCATGTCATCACCAGACCCTCCCCAATTACTGTCAGAATAATCTTGTAACTTGAAATTCTGACTTTTACCAAACTTAACACCATAGTCCAAAGTTCCTTTGACATACCTGATCAATCTTTTGGCAGCTTTCATGTGCATTTCACTCACATAGTTTAGAAATCTGGACAAGACACTTACTGCTTGCAAAATGTCAGGTCTTGTGGCAGTGAGATACATGAGACATCCAGTCATACTTCTATAACTCGCCTTATCAACCTTGTTACTGCCATCATCCTTAATCAGCTTCTCTTTCTGATTCATTGGAGTGTTCATAGGCTTGCAGTCTTCCATTTTGAACTTCTTCATTATCTCCCTTGCGTACTTCTTTTGGCACACAAACACATCATTTTGAGTTTGATAAATCTGCATTCCAAGAAAGTAAGACATTTCTCCCAAGTCCGTCATCTCGAATGCTTTCTTCATTTCTTCCTTGAATTCCTCTATTAAATCAAGGTTGTTCCCTGTTACAAGAAGATCATCAACATAAAGTGATAGAACCACAATATCATAATCTCCTTTTTTAATAAACAGAGTTGATTCACTTAGGCTTTTCTTAAAACCTAAGCCTCGTAAATGCTCATCAATTCGACTGTACCAAGACCTTGGAGCCTGTTTTAAACCATAAAGGGCTTTCTTCAATAGATAGACTTTATCTTCTTGTCCCTTTACAGAAAAGCCTTGAGGTTGCTCCACGTAAATTTTCTCCTGCAGATAACCATTTAAAAAGGCTGACTTGACATCTAACTGAAAGATTTTTCCAACCTTTTTGAGAAGTAGCTAGCAATAGTCTTATAGTGTCAGTCGAGCAACTGGAGCAAATGTTTCTGAATAATCAACTCCAAAAATTTGTGAATAACCTTTTACAACCAGTCGTGCCTTGAGCTTGTTAACAGAACCATCAGCGTTCAACTTTGTGAGGTAAACCCACTTAACACCAATGATCTTTCTATCTTGAGGATTTTCCATAAGCTGCCACGTCTTGTTCTTCTCGATCATTTCAAGCTCCTCCATTGCAGCTTGCTACTTGGGATGTAAAACAGCTTCTTCAAATCCAGAAGGTTCAAAAATGGCCACATTGCATCTCTGATATATGTCAAAGAGCAACCTTGTTCCTCTCACAGGTTGATCATCAATGTTCTCATCAAAATCTGGTAGATTGCTTGTAATCTGCTTCTGGTTAACTTCCTCCTAGTCCCATTGCTTGTTCTCCATAAAAAATACATCTCTACTTACCATAATTTTTCCAGTATGAAGCTGAAAAATTCGGTAAGCTTTAGAGATTGTACTGTAACCAATAAAGACTCCATGTTCAGCTTTCTTGTCTAACTTGTCCCTCTTAACCTGTGGAATATGAGAGAAACACAAACAACCGAAGATTTTCAAATTTTTGAAGGAAAGCTTATACCCATGCCATGCCTCAAAAGGTGTCTTTCCCTCCACTACTCTGGTAGGCAGCCTGTTCAGCAAAAAAACAGCAGTGTTAGCTGCTTCTGCCCATAACTTCTTTGGTAGGCCCTTCTCATACAACAAGCACCTCGACATCTCCATTATAGTCCTATTCTTCCTTTCACTGACACCATTCTGTTGCAGAGTATATGGGGCAGTGAGTTGGTGCTCAATCCCTGCATTTTCAAAAAACTTTTCAAATCGATCAGATGTGTACTCAGTACCATTATCTGATCTAAGCATTTTCATCTTGCAACCACTTTGATTTTCTACCAAAGCTTTGAACTTCCAGAACACTTCAGGTACTTCAGATTTGAACCTGAGAAAATAAATCCAACACATTCTTGTCGTATCATTAATGAATGTTATAAAATATTTACTTCCATTAAGAGAAGCAGTCTTATGTGGTCGCATAAATCAGTATGGACAAATTGAAGCTTCTCCGATGCTCTCCAGGTTGCCTTGGCAAAAGGCATCCTGCTTTGCTTTCCCAATTGACATGTGTTGCAGCTTGCGTGTTCGTCCTCCATAAATGATAGTCCTTGAACCATATTGTTCTTCAGAATATACAAGAGTGCCCTGTGATGGAAATGTCCAAGTGTCTTGTGCCATACATCTATTGTCACCTCTTGGCTTTGATACCAATGTTGTTGTTAACAGAAGAGAACAAAGGCTCATTAAAGAAGAAAAAGAGAAAGAGATGTTTTATTGACCTTTAGAGACTGAATATATACATTGCACATTAACTAAAAATGCAGTAAAGTACTCCTAAACATATGCTAACTGAAATTACTGCTAGCTTAAAATAAGAAACTAATCTTAAAAATAGCTAACAGACTTTTAAACAAACTAGGAAAGGGAAACAGCTAAAACATAGCAATTTATTCAGCCATCTTTTATTTTCTGCCTTGAATTTAGGTGCAGTAATCCAACTTCCAACAACACTGCAATAATTGAGGTACAACAACACACACCATCATTTGCATATAGCATGCCCAAGGTGTAATGTATATTGTATTCTACTGGTTATTGGGAACTCCTCAAACTCGGAACTGATGCAGAAAGCTCAAAACACTAAATTCTAATTTTTGCTTCTTTAATTTGGTTCCTTTCCTATCGATTGTTATCTTGAGAAATAGTGCTCTCATAGTTGTAATGCGGCTAATTCCTTTTCATTTCTAGCATTTGCATCATTTGTTTGTGTTGAAGTATTGTGAATGATTGTGAAGTTTTTGTGTTGAAGCATTGTGAATGATTGTGAAGTCGAGGTGGTAGTGGACATCATAAAATAGTTATTTTCACATGTAATTTTTCTGTTGGTTTGTTTTGCTTTCGGGGAAGGAATTAAGGCCTCCCTAGTTCTTCGGGCAAGGGCTTGATTTATCTTAATTTAAAAGCACTTGAATCAACATTCTGCTGAATTGTGTGAACCTTGCGAGCTATGTTATTTGTCTCTTTATGTCATTTCTTAAACTTTCCTCCCTTTTTCGTTGCCGTGGGAGGTACTTGAAGCATGAATTTCAAAAGTTTGCTAAGGACAAGAAACATGACTGTAACTGAACTGATTTTTTTTTCTGATTTTATGCATGACTCTCTTCATCAGTGTCTTCAAAATGAGAACATTGAAAAGCTCAAGATGTTCAAGACGACGCTGGAACGCATTATGCTTTTCTTGCAGCTTAACAAGCAGGATATTCAACTTATTCACAAGGACAAACTGGTTTCGGTTGAGAAGAACATAAGTTTCTTTCTTAGTTCCAATTGGGCACGCAGCAAGACTTCTTCTTCTCCACAGCAGGGGCAACTTCCTCAGTCTTCCATGCAGCTTCAGCAACCACAATCTCTTGATGGTCAAACTAATCCACCGATGCAGCCCGTACAGGGTTCCATGGAGGCAATGCAACAGAATTATCTCACCAACTTGCAACATAATTCCTTGTTTGGCATATCGACAATTTCCAATTCTCCACAACACATGACAAATATGGTAAAATCTGGTTCCAGATGGGATTTGGGACAGGGTAATTCGTTGAACTCACTGCAGCAGGTGGCTACTGACTCCTTACAACAGAATCCTGTTAACATTCTTCAACATGATAACATAAGCTCATTCAGTACACAAAGTGGAACGAACCCCGTACAGGCAAACCTCGAATTCCTATAGCAAAATTCAAACGCGCTGCCACATTTACTTCCTTTACAGCACGAGCAGCAGATGTTGCAGAACCAACAATTAACACCGCTGTGCAACCAGCTACTGATGCAGCAACAACTTTTTCGAAGTCAGCAGTTAATAAAACATCAGCAAGCAATGAACTCACTGCAGCAGTTAATGCAACAGAATAATTTCACCAACTTGCAGCACAATTCCTTGTCTGGCGTATCGACAAATTCCAACTCTCAGCAAGACATGACAAATACAATACAGCCTGGTTCCAATTTTGATTTGGGACAGGGTAATTCTTTGAACTCACTGCAACAGGTGTCTACTGGCTCTTTGCAACAGAATCCTGTTAACCGTCATCAACAAGTTAACATAAGCTCATTAAGTTCACAGAGTGGAACTAACTTAGTGCAGGCAAACCTCGGTTCCCTACAGCAAATTCCAAGCGTCCTGCAGCGAATGTCACAGAGCCAGCAAATGTTGCAGAACCAGCGGCAGATGCAGCAGCTTCTTTTGCCAAGACAGAAGTTAATGAAACAGCAGTCAGTTGGCCAGCGTGTTGGATCTCATCATCCACAAATGAAGTCAGGAATATCTTCACCTCAACTCCATCAGGCACTATCTTCTCAGGTTACCCAACATCCGTCTCTGCAAATTGACCAACAAAATATGTTGGCATCTCTTTCCAAAGCTGGGACGCCGCCTCTCCAATCCGCAAGCTCACTATTTGTTGTCCCATCTCCTTCAACTCCCTTGGATCCATCCCCAATGACGGGGGATTCTGAAAAAGTTAGTGCTGGCCTTGCATCACATACCACAGCTGAAAGTATAATGCATCAGCCAGCTACACTGCCGATGGAGTTTGAACCCCACACCTCAACTGTGGAGGGTATAGAGATCTCACCAAGTAAGCTATGCTAACCCTTCAACCCCTATTAATATATAATAATGAAAATAATGGTAACAATTGCCACAAGTAATTTGCATAATATTAGCTAATGAAACGGTTGTTTAGTGTACGTGCTTTGCACGTGTGTCTACCTTATATTTATACCCAAAGTATTGTTGAAAAGAAAAGTTAATAGTTGTAATATATTAAAAAAAAAGTAAGTTCCTATTGTAAGAGAAGGATGAAGCCCCCAAGGTAGGTAAGAGTGAAGTTGGGACGTGCGGGTTAGTATATTTTTGAATCTATGGAATATTATGTATTACCAAATACCTAGTCAATCACTACCGTAGTTTTAAATGGGAAACTTAAATTTTCTTAGACAAGTACATTTAGATGGCAACTAAAATGTGTTAATATACCTTGAAATATCTAACACACTCCGAAAATTTGCCTGAAATTTTAATGTTGTAAGCAATCAGGTTCTTTAATATTTGTGTTATTCTCAATTTTGTTTTATTTGTACCATCTTTAGATTCTTCAACTCAAGCGGGAAATTCGAATGGAGCAGATTGGCAGGAAGAGGTTTACCAAAAGGTATTGTTTGCACTGGTATACTTTATTGTTTCTTTTATATATATATTATAATAGAGAAATTTGATGCTTCCATCTTGGAACTCAGTGGAAAACAGGTTCTTCCCTCTAACCTTCTCTACTTACATCCACGATTTGGTTTACTATCTAGGAATAAGTTAGAATACTTTTGAGTTCTCCAAGAACAAACATATAGCACTAACATGCTTTGTATACTCCATTCCATCATTTTTTACTTGTGAAGCCAACTACATTGTTATTATTTCATTGTTTCCCTCGTTTTGCTTCATTAATGATAAGGGTGTAAAGTTGGGAAAAAATTATGATTGCCATTAAACCATATTATATCTTCCAAACTAACTGTAAAAAAAGTATGTCCTTCTGGTTGGGATAGTCTATGATCACATTAAGGAAGATGTACTCCTTGAATGTGAGCAGAAATGTGTACCAAGAAGCTAAAGGAAGCAAGTCATTTTATCATTCACATGTTAACCAATTTTATAGCCTCTTGACCATGCTTTGGGAGGCCAAAAGTGCTTATTTTTTAATAAAGTGAGGTGTTCAGACAAGTTGTTTTTGGAGAAAATAAGTGTTTTTGGGAAGTAACAGAAAAAAAAATTTAGAAGCTAAAAAAAAGAACTTTTTCTCCAAAACCAATTTTGAGAAAATACACTTTCTAAAAGCTTGACCAAACACTAATTGCTGCTCAAAAATGTTTTTAAAAATGATTAGCCAAACACAAACTACTTCTCACCAAAAGTACTTTTCTTGATAAGCATTTTTCAAAATAAGCATATTTTAGAAGCTTGACCAAACAAGCTAGTAGTCTCTTCCTCTTCTACTTCACTTTTAACCTTTTTATCTGGAAGGTTCTTTCATGAAGATTGTCTAGTTTGTTCTCTACTGCATTGTACAATTGATCTAATTATCACATATCCTCATGGGAGATGCAATCTTGACATTTGCGAAATTGACTTCATGAAATTTTGTAACACAGATCAAGTCTATGAAGTAGATGTATTTATCCGAGCTCAATGATCTATACTGGAAAACTGCTTCTGAAATGCAGCAGGTTTGTTTTTTTAGCTAAATTTGCATTGATTCCAAGAGAACTTAAGTCCTTTGATATAATTATTGTTGATAGATCTTAAGTCTAGCTCATCTCTTTTACTACCTTATATCATCATAATGTCCCACCTATCAATACTCTCGGACATCTTCTTAGGATTTGTCTGTACCATCTTAGGTGAGAGAGCCATCTTAGATGACGTCTCATTTTAACATGTATGTGTCACTGTTATATAGACATGATTTTTATGTTAGAGTCTCTTTTCCATCACTGAAAGGGATCAAGTCCTCCCTAGTGTTTTGGGCTTGGGCTTGATATATCTGAGTTGTGAAAAGCACTTATGTAAACATTTTGTTGAAACATAGTGTGATAGTTTTTTATTATTTTTTTATGGAAGGTAAAATATGTGTTCATTTTTTGTTTTTTACTATGTTATTCATTTCTTTATGCCTTTTCAGAAGTTCCCCTCCCTTTTTTCTTGGCCGTGAGGGGTACTTAAAAGCATGACAATTAAAAATTTGCATAGGGCAAGAAACTGATTTCTTTCTGATTTTTAGCATGACTCTCTTCCTCAGCATCCTCAACATGAGAAAATTGAAAAACTCAAGATTTTAAAGATGACGTTGGAACACATTGTGCTTTTCTTACGGCTTAACAAGTGTAAGATTCAACTTTCTCACAAGGAGAAATTGTTTTCACTTGAGAAGAACATAAGTTTCTTTCTTAGGGACAAAAGGCTACACAAGCCTACTTCTTCTCCATTGCAGGGGCAACTTCCTCAGCCTTCTATCCAAACAAGTCAAGTATGCAGTCCGACTTTGTTTGAATAATTCAATTGTTTTTCACCTTGTTGAAGTTGTTTTCCTATATCAAACCTTGTTATGTTGTAATCTGAAATAAAGTAGAGTGTTGTGGTTTTTTGTTTTTTTTTTGGGGGGGGTGGGGGGGGGGGAGAGGTTGATAACTTCAGGACTTGTGATTATTCTCCCAGTATAAATCTCTTGAGTTATGAATGATCTCTCGTGTTACTTCTACATTGTTCTAAGATATCATGTGTTTAAATAGGAAGGTATGAAGATAGAAGGTCAGCAGGGAGTCGAATGTTGTCATATTTCTAGTAGAATGATTTAGGTATTGTGTAGTTTTTTTCTCTCCAATATGTATTAATATTTGTTGCTATACTTGTTTTTTACATTGCTACTTTGTGCTCTCTTTTTCTTTCTTACTTTTCTTCTTTGGTTACATTTCTTTTGAGCCTAGGGTCTATCTGAAACAACCTCTCTACCCTGCAAAGGTAGAGATAAGGTCTGCATAGATTCTACCTTTCCCGGATCCCACTTTTTAGAATTACATGGCTATGTTGTTATTGATCTCCTTGGTTTTGTTCTAAGATTTTCCGTGTGTAAAGTTAATGATCTCTTGCAATTTACTCGTAAGTTACTAATTATGTCTTGCATGTTATATTCTTCACAGGCACAATATACATATGCGCATCATCCGCCTACCATGGATTCCGATGGGCAAGATATTGCTTCCAAGTTTGATAGACTTCTGCATTTGATTGATTAGATGGTTGTTATGTTGGACTATGTTATGTATTGAATGGTTTTGGTACTTCTGGTATTGATAGGTTGGGTTGTAGTTTTGATGGATTGAGTTCTGGTACTAAACTTGATGAGCGCTTAGTGCATGGAAGGGTTAAGTAATGTACTCGTGAATCCATGCACCCCTCTGTATTATGTTAAGTACTCTTAAACTCATGTATCCTTCCTTAGATTATGTAAAAAGTACTGAATCTTTTAAATTACTTAAATTTTATGTGGGAACGCCCAGACAAAAATTCTAAATATCCATCTCCAAATTTTTCTCTATTTGAATCTTTAGCAACACTTTTACAAACAAAGGTAACATTTTCCTCAAAAATTTCATGCTCTCATATTAGTTTTTCTTCAATTAATTTATTTCCTTGATTCGTAAAATGTGTTTTCTTAAATAATATGATGATATTTTAATCGTTTCCAAATATAAAATTCGTTAATAATAATTATAAGCTGATTTTTTATGTGATAATATTAGTTATAATTTACTTGTTAAGTCGTTGTTTTGGCAAAATTTAATAGCATTAAACTTAATGATAGTATAGTGCACCCATTTTCTTGAACTTTTGGATACGCTTTTGAGTGTGTTGAGGAACTATTTAGAGAAAATTGAGACTCAGTCGGAAAAGGTAAAAGGAAACATCAAGTAGTTGGTTGAGATGGTCTGGTAATTGTACCAAAATTTGCATATATTTGTATCTATTTAGTGATCAACTTCGATGCGAGCTTCGAGAGTGATACAAATTCCACTTTAAAGCTAATAGTTTTTTAATTTAGAAATGTAAAAAAAGTTGCTCTTCAATATTTTAGGAAAATGAATTTATTCAGCATCCTAGCCGTTCTAGCGGTAAATACATACCAGTTCATATCATAATATTAGTGTTTGCATACTCTTCAATCACCAAACTATGATGAATTAATGTATATTTTTACTTTATTTATTAAGTAATTATGGTAAAGTATACTGATTTGATATAAATACTACATATAGATAAATTTTATTATGTTCTACTTCTTTTTTCGTATAAGGTAACATATTATTATAGTTGATACCTAAAGACCACGTTAAATTAGTAATAAACATGGTACGGTAGATATAGTAAATTATACTTACTGGTTCATATCATAATATGTGTTTGCATAATCTTCAATCACCAAACTATGATGAATAAATGTATATTTTTACCTTATTTATTAAGTAATTATGGTAAAGTATATTGATTTGATATAACTACTCCATATAGATAAATTTTATTATGTTCTACTTTTTTCGTACAACGTAACATATTATTATAGTTGATATCTAAAGACCACGTTAAATTAGGGATAAATATGGTATGGTAGATATAGTAGATTATACTGAAATTGTGATACCATGATTTTGATATTTTGGTAGTATTTAATATGTATTTAAAAAGTTTGATATTCGGTATTTATTAAGAAAAATACTGAATGTTGTACTGAGATATATTGCTACATATAAATTCATATGTATTATATTATAACTAGTTGCTCCGCAAACTCATTAAAATTTATATGTGCAATTTTTAAAATTTTTTTGTTATTCTTGCCTTTTCATTTTTTTTTTGTATTATTATATTATTGGTAAAGATAGTTTGATAATTTCTTGATATTTCTAAAATATTAAAGAGTTAATGGTCAAAAACATAACTAAGCTATCCTTTTTTTTGCCAAATTCATACCTTAACTATTTATAGTTCTCTTTTCCTTCCTAAAGTACCACTCACTTTATATTAACGCACATTTATACTGAATTGACAAACTATTTATTTCTATCGATAACAGGCGCGTGTAGGCCAACTCAACATCAAGGTGTGTTTTAAATAAAATTTAACGATGGAGAAACCTTTAGAAAACAATTATTTGTCTTTCCTTTCAAAATTTGCACTTTTAAAATTAAGTTCTAAATCCAGTATTATAGGTTAATTTCTTATATGGTCATGCACACGACTTTTCTAGTGGAGCAATCTCATGGTTAAGAACGCGACACATCAACCATTTGTATTGAAATAAGATTGACTGTGGATGATAGTTATACATCCGCCAACAGTCAAGATTGAAAAATTGTACAAATTAAATTCATTGATAACTTATCATCTTTGGGTAAAAACATGGTAATAAAAGAAAGAACACTAGGGTCTTCTAATGAAAGATAAAGGAATGGTAATTCAATCAATAATCCTAGTTACTAGGCTAGCACTTAAATTAGTTGTGACATTATCGGTTGGTGTGTCTTATATGTTTGATATTAATGGCATTGAATAGAGGATCTTAATGCTTGCTTGAAGGGCGTAATTCCTTATGCGATAAATCAATAACATTAGATTTAGTTCATTCCTTCTTTCTTACTTCCATGGGTTGATTTGGCCTTTTTTTTAGCTATAGCATAATTAAGTGATTTTTCTATTATAAAATATAGCTGATTAACTTTTTGAAATAATTATCATTAGTTGAGTGACCTTTATGTTACAAAACAAAATTGGCTGACTTTTTAATATAAAATAAAATAAAATAATTTTTGAAGTTAATTATCATTACTTGAGTGACCTTTATTTTACAAAAACAAAGTTGATAAAAAAATATTACACTCCCTCCATCCCATTTTATATGAGTTAGTTTGACTTGGCATAGAGTTTTAAAAAAAAACTTTTGAAACTTGTGGTCTAAAATAAGTGATAGATATTGTGTGGTTATAATAAATCATCTCATTAAGGATAAAATGAGCATTTTAAAGTTAAAGTATTACTTAATATAGAAATGTATTATTCTCTTTTGGACTGACCAAAAAGGAAAATAAGTCATATAAACTAGACAAAAAGAGTATTGAGAGACTATACACAAAATTAACTCCATATATATATACTAGGGCTCAGGTTGGGGGGTCAAAAGGTTGATCAGAATGGAGATGTCTACTGATAATAATACTCAAGGTAGTGATTTCTTCTTTTTTTTTCTTTTCTTTTGACAATGATTTTACACTATTACTACTACTAGATATTCGTAGAATTGCACTGGGAATGTAGGGTTTGAAATCTTCCTGTTGTTTATTTTTCCTTTGTGTTTGTGGGCTATTACACTGGAATGGGATTTACTTTGTGCGAACCTGAGGTTGCAAGTGTGGATTTTGGTTGGGACAAGTTATCCTGTCAGGATCCCAATTAGGATCTGACTGTAAATTGTAATTGCAAAAGTAAATCAACTCAGTTTTTTGGGGACAATTTTCTCTAATTTATATAAACTGGAAAATGGATGTCTAACACAACGAAATTGAATACTAATTAAATCTTAGATATATGAAATGAGTGGGTATCCATAGCGGGTCTCGAATCTGCAGAGGAGAAGATCAGAATTAGAGAAGAAGAGAATAGAAGGAAAGAGAGAGAAGAGAAATTATTCACCAGAAGTTAGTTGTTGCATTCTCTCCCCTTCTGCCGTTTATAACAACCTTCAGATAACGTGGTGAGATCCTGACACTTGTGCCTCATTAATTGGGATTTAATCTTGGTCGTTTATTTGCCAAGTAGTTACTCTCCTTCCGTGATTCAACCTTGAATTAAGCTATATTAAGTAAGATCATTACATATCCCGGATTAATTATCCTCTCGATATTGTTATCCATATTGTTATCCAATAAACTCGTTTGGTACGAGGTCTTTACCAAACGAGGTCTTAGTGTAATGCTACTAGTGAGGTAGGCACATCTTACTTGTAGATAGACTCTTGGCTCAAAAAAGAGTAAAAATTAATTGTAATAACAATGTTATCCAACATAGGTGCACTTATGAATGGTAATCAAATTTTGGGTGGGAGGTTCGTACTTTTATAATAGTATAGATTAAAAGATAGAAGTATTAATATATTACCAAATACCCAGTAAAAGTGGAAACTTAACTTTCTTAGACAAGTACATTTGGACAGAAGGGTGTGGCGTAGTGGTCAATGAAGTGGTTGAGAACCATGAGGTCTCAGGTTCAAATCTCAATGGAGACAAAAAAAAACACTAGGTGATTCTTCTCATCTTTCATAGCCTAAAAAACACTAGGTGATTCTTCCCATCTTTCATCTAAAAAACACTAGGCGATTCTTCCCATCTTTCATAGCCTTACTAGGATAGAGTTACCTAGTTACTTATTGCTCGCGTAACATTGTCCCAAAATTTGGCCTTAGTGGATAGAGTTACCTAGTTACCTATTGCTAGTGTAACATTGTCCCAAACTTTGCCTGAAATTTTAATGATGTAAGCAAGAAAGTTCTTTAATATTTGTGTTATCCTAAATTTTTGCTTTACTTATAGCACCTTTACATTCTACAGTTCAGACGGAAAATGCAAATGGAGCTGATTGGCAGGAAGAGCTTTACCAAAAGGTATGGTTTGCAATGGTACTTTTTATTTGCACAAGATTTTGAAAACAACTTGAAAACTGTGGAAATTTGATATGAGTTTTGAGAAACTGGCTGGTTATAATATTATAAGAAATAGCTTAATGTTTCGAAATAATTTCTATGATTATAGAGTAATAGAAAAGGTTTACCATACCATGTGTTCAACTAAATTCATGACCATACCCCTCCACGCAAGGTGCATTATATATTCCATTTCTTAGAGGAAATAGAAATATGAGCATATTAACAAGTAACTTGTTAGAAATGAGCATGAATCCTCACTGTCGATGGTGCTCTGTGTAAGCATGTCTTGGTCCAATATTGTCAACGACAAAAAATTAGTTTCACATGCACTGGCATAGTTTGGAAGTGAAGTATTTTTTGATAAATTAATTGATTACAGAAAATTAGTTGTTGAGTGCTGAGATCATATTAACTTAATTCATGAGATAATATTCTGTAAGTTCGGGCCAAAATCTTCATGGCATGTCACCAATTTGTTTTTTGGCAACTAAAATCTTTAATTGCTAGTTTGAGGGATAAACCTATTCGTGCAAGAAGTATATACCTAATATATGGCTATAAGAAGATGTTTTTCGTGAAAAGACATCCGTTCATCTGTATTAGTTGGTATACTTTTTCTGTTTTTTATTTTATTTCTTATTATAGAAAATTCAATCCTTCTGTCTTCGAAACTCGTCCTTCTCTACTTACATCCCCGACTTGGTTTACTAGCTAGTAATAAGTAGGAATACTTTGACTTCTGCAAGAATAAACATATAACACTAACATGCTTTGTGTTCTCCATTCCATTGTTTTTGACTTGTGAAACCAACTACATCGTTATTATTTCATTGTTTACACTCATTTTACTTCATTGATGATAAAGGTGTAAAGTGAAAAAAAATGATGATTGCCATTAAACTGTGTTACATCTCCCAACCTAACTTTAAAAAAGTATTTTTAATTCCTCCTGGTTGGGCTGGTCTATGATCACATTATAGAAGTTGTATTCTTGATGTGAGCACCAAGAAGCTAAAGGAAGCAAAGCTAACTTACTTATTTTACCATTTACATGTTAATCAATAGTAGTCTTCCAATTCTACTTCACTTTCAACCTTTTTATCTGGAAGGAAGATTCTCTAGTTTGTTCTCTATTGCATCGTACAGTTGATCTAATTATCACCTAAGCTCATGGGAATGCGTTCTTGACATTTCTGCAATTGACTTATTGAAAATTTTAAATGCAGGTCAAGTCTATGAAGGAGATGTACTTATCATACCTTAATGATATATACGAGAAAATTGCTTATATCGCGCAGCAGGTATGTCATCACCATTCCTCTAAGTGCTTATCATAGTTCCAAATTTTGGTTGACTCCCTTGCAAGTTTCGTCAAATGGCACACCATCATTTGCATATAGCATGCACTAAGGTGTAATGCATATTGTATTCTATTGGTTATTGGAAACTCCTCAAATTGGGAACTAATGCAAAAGGCTCAAAACACTAAATTCTCGTTTTTACTTCTTTGGTTCCTTTCCTGTCGATTTTCATCTTGAGAAACAGTGCTCTCATAGTGGGAACATGTTGTAATGCGGCTAATTCCTTTTCATTTCTAGCATCTGCATCATTTGTTTCTGTTGAAGCATTGTGAATGATTGTGAAGTCGAGGTAGTAGTAGACACCATAAAAGAGTTATTTTCACATGTCATTTTTATGTTGGTTTGTTTTGCTTTCGGTGAAGGAATTAAGGATTCCTTAGTTCTTCGGGCAAGGGCTTGATTTATCTTAATTTAAAAGCACTTGAGTCAACATTCTGCTGAATTGTGTGAACCTTGTGAGCTATGTTATTTTTCTCTTTATGCCATTTCTTAACATTTCCTCCCTTTTTTGTTGCCGTGGGAGGTTCTTGAAGCATGAATTTCAAAAGTTTGCAAAGGGCAAGAAACAGGATTGTGACTAAACTAATTCTTTTTTTCTGATCTTTAGCATGGCTCTCTTCATCATCGTCTTCCAAATGAGAAAATTGAAAAGGTCAAGATGTTCAAGGTGACGCTAGAACGCATTATTCTTTTCTTGATGCTTAACAAACATGATGTTCAACTTATTCACAAGGAGAGACTGCTTTCGGTTGAGAAGCACATAAGTTTCTTTCTAAGTGTCAAAAGTCTACACAAGCCTACTTCTTCTCCATTGCAGGGGCAACTTCCTCAGCCTTCCATTTATACAAGTCAGGTATGGAGTCTGGACTTGTTTGGATAATTCAATTGCTTTCACCTTGTAGAAGTTGTTTTCCTCTTGTGTTAACATGCATCTACATTTCCAATAGAGTTTTGGGAACTTGTAATTATTTTCTGAGTATAAATCTCTTAAGTTATGAATGATCTCTCGTGTTGCTTCTACTTTGTTCTAAGATGTCATGTGTTTAAATAGGAAGCCATGGAGGTCAAAGATTTGAGTAGAAGGTTAGTAGGGAGTAAAGTGTTATCGTACTTCTAGTAGTATGATTTAGGTAGCTCGTAGTTTCTTTTTCTCCTATGTGTATAAATATCTGTTGCTACACTTGTTTCTTGCATTGCTACTTTGTTCTCTCTTTTTCTTTCATACTTTCCTGCATTGGTTACATCTCTTTTGAGCCGAGTGTCTATCGGAAACAACCGCTCTACGGTAAGGTTTGCGTACATCCTGCCCTCCCCGGATCCCACTTGTTGAATTACATGGCTATGTTGTTGTTGATCTCCTTGGTTTCGTTCTAAGATTTTGTGTGTAAAGTTAACGATCTCTCGCAATTTAGTCGTAAGTTACTAATCATATCTTGCACGTTATATCCTACGCAGGCACAAGATACATATGCACGTCAGTCGTCTATGTTGGATTCCAGTGGGCAAGATATTGCTTCTGACTTTGATAGGCTTCTGCGTTTGATTGATTAGATGGAAGTTATGATGGATTGTGTTATGTATGGAATGGTTTTGGTACTTTTGGTATTGATAGATTGGGTTGTAGTTTTGATTGATTGAGTTCTGGTACTAAACTTGATGAGTGTTTAGCGCATGGAGGGGTTATGTAAAGTACTCATGAACACATGCACCCCTTCTTGGATTATGTAAAGTACTCGTGAACCCATGCATCCTTTCCTTAGATTATGTAAAAAGTACTGAATCTTTTAAATTACTTAAATTTTTGTGAGAACCCTCGCAAAAGTTCGAAATATCCAGCTCCAATTTTTCCTCTGTTTGAATCTTTAGCAACACTTTTACAAACAAAGGTAACATTTTTCCTCAAAAATTTCATGGTCTCTCATTTTAGTTTTTCTTCAATTAATTTATTTCCTTGATTCTTAATGTATGTTTCCTTAAATAATATGATGATATTTTAATCGTTTTCAAATATAAAATTCATTCAGAACAATTATTAGCTAATTTTCTTATGTGATGATATTAGTTATAGTTTACTTGTCAAGTCGTATTTTTGGCAAAATATTATAGCATTAAACCTAATGATAGTGTAGTGCACTCATTTTCTTGAACTTTTGGTTATGCTTTTGAGTATGTTGAGGAACTATATAGAGAAAATTGAGACTCAGTCGGAAAAGGTAAGAGGAAACATCAAGTAGTTGGTTGAGATGGTCTGATAGTTGTACCAAAATTTGCATTTATTTGCATCTATTTAGTGATCGACTTTGATGCGGGCTTCGAGAGTGGTACCAAATTCCATTTTTAAACTATTGTTTTTTTAATTTAGAACAATAAAAAGTTTTTTTTTAATATTTTAGGAAAATGAATTTATTCAGCATCCTAGCCGTTCTAGCAGTAAATGCTTACTAGTTCATATCATAATATGTGTTTGCATAATCTTCAATCACCAAACTATGATGAATAAATGTATATTTTTACCTTATTTATTAAGTAGTTATGGTAAAGTATACTGATTTGATATAAATACTCCATAGTGATAAATTTTATTTTGTTCTACTTCTTTTTTCATACAAGGTAACATGTTATTATAGTTGATACCTAAAGACCACGTTAAATTAGGGATAGACATGGTACCGTAGATATAGTAGATTACTAAATTATACCAAAATTGAAATTGTGACACCATGATTTTGATATTTTGGTAGTATTTAATGTGCATTTTCAAAAAGTTTGATATTCAGTATTTATTAAAAGAAATATTGAATATAATATTGAGATATATTGTTACATATAAATTCATATATATTATATTATAACTAGTTGCTCCGCAAACTACATTAAAATTTATATTTGCAATTTTTTAAATTATTTTGTTATTCTTGCCTTTTATTATGTTTTTTCTTTTGTATTATTATATTATTGGTAAAGATAGTTCGATAATTTCTTAATATTTCTAAAATATTAAAGAGTTAATGGTCAAAAACACAACTAACCTATCATTATAGTTCTCTTTACCTTCCTAAAGTACCACGCACTTTATACTAACACACACTTCAATACTGAATTGAAAAATTATTTATTTCAATCGATAACAAGCGCGTGTAGGCCAACTCAACATCGAAGTGTGTTTTAAATAAAATTTAACAATGGAGAAACCTTTTGAAAACAATTATTTGTCTTTTCTTTCAAAATTTGCACTTTTAAAATTAAGTTCTAAATTTAATATTATAGGTTTATTTCTTAAATAGTCATGCACCCGATCTTTCTAGTGGAGCAATCCCATTGTTAAGAACGTGACACGTCAATCATTTGTATTGAAGTAAGATTGACTGCGGACGATAGTTATACATCCGTCAACAGTCCACATTGAAAAATTGTACAAATTAAATTCATTGAGAATTTATCACCTTTGGGTAAAAGCATGGTAATAAAAATAAGAGCGCTAGGGTCTTTTAACGAAAAATAAAAGAATGGTAATTAAATCAATAATCCTAGTTACTAGGCTAGCACTTAAATTAGTTGTGTGACAGTATTGGTTGGTATGTCTTATGTGTTTGATCTTAATGGCATTGAATAGAGGATCTTAATGCTTGCATGGAGGGCGTAATTCCTTATGCGATAAATCAATAACATTAGCTTTAGTTCTTTCCTTCTTTCTTACTTTCATGGGTTGATTTGGCCTTTTTTCGAGCTATAGCATAATTAAGTGATTTTTCTATTCTAAAATAGAGCTAAATAACTTTTTGAAATAATTATCATTAGTTGAGTGACATTTATGTTACAAAACAAAATTGACTGACTTTTTTAATAAAAAATAAAATAAACTAATTTTTGAAGATAATTATCATTATTTGAGTGACCTTTATTTTACAAAAACAAAGTTGATAAAAAAAATATTACTATTCCCTCCGTCCCATTTTATATGAGTTAGTTTGACTTGGCATAGAATTTTTAAAAAAATGAAGCTTTTTAAAACTTGTGGTTTAAAATAAGTGATATATATTTGTGTGGTTATAAATCATTTCATTAAGGATAAAATGAGTATTTTAAAGTTAAATTGTTACTTAATATAAAAATGTGTCATTCTTTTTTAGACTGATCAAAAAGGAAAGTAAGTCATATAAACTGGACAGATAGATTATTTGAGAGACTATACACAAAATTAACTCCATATATAAATATAAATACTAGGGCTCAGGTTAGGGGGTCAAAAGGTTGATCAGAATGGAGATGTATATTGATAATAATACTCAAGGTAGTGATTTCTTCCTTTTATTTCGATCGTTACATGTACTTGTCTTTTTTTTCTTTTCTTTTGTCAATGATTCTACACTATTACTACAACTAGGTATTCGTAGAACTCGTAGCACGTAGCACGGAAATTGTTTAGTGTTGTTTATTTTTCCTGTGTGGTTTGTGGGCTATCACATTAGAGCGGGGTTTACTTTATGCGAACCCGAAGGTAGCAAGTGTGGATTTTGGTTGGAACAAGTTATCCTATCAGGATCCCAATTAGGATCCGACTATAAATTGCAATTTCAAAAGTAAATCAACTTGGGACAATTTTCTCTGATTTATATAAACTGGAAAAATGGATGTCTAGTACAACGAAATTGAATACTAATTAAATCTAAGATAGCTGGAATGAGTGGGTATTGGCGGATCTGCAGAGGAGAAGATCAGAATTAGGGAAGAAGAGAGAGAAGAGAAACGAGGGAGGAATTGATTTACCAGAAATTCGTTGTTGCATTCTCTCTCCTTCTGCAGTTTATAACAACCTTCAGATAACGTGGCAAGATCCTAACCCTTGTGCCTCATTAATTGGTATTTAATCTTGGTCGTTTATTTGCCAAGTAGTTACTCTCCTTCCGTGATTCAGCTTTGAATTAAGCTATACTAAGTAAAATCATTACATATCCCAGATTAATTATCCTCTCAGTATTGTTATCCATAAAAATAACACAATAATCTTGATTAGTTATCATGAGTCCCTGATATGTCTTAATGTAATCCTACTAGTGAGGTCTCTCCGGAGCTCTTAGTGTAAGAGAGGCACATCTTACTTGTACATACACTCTTAGCTCAAAAGAAGTGTAAATATTAATTGTAATAACAATATTATCCAACACAGGTGCACTTATCAATGGTAATAAAATTTTGTGTCGGAGGTTCATACTTTTATAATAGTATATAGGGGTGTGCAAAAATCGAACCGAAAAAATATTATTGGGTTATTGGCTTTTTAATGAGTTTATAAAAAAAGTTATTGGGTTATTGGTTCGGTTTCGGTTTTTACTATTGGATTATTAGGTAAACCGATAACCCAATAAGGCGGTAATAATTTACTACTATACCCTTCCTAAATATTAAATATTAACAATTTAATATATAACTAGACACTATAACCATATCAAATTATCAGTACTCTACCCACTTCACACTAGGCCGCTTTAGTCTTTACTGTTTCCTCAAAACCTAAAGACTAAAGTAACGGTTCGCAATTGTAGCTATTTGATTTTAGTTTTAGTCTTGTTGGACTATCTGATTTTAGTTTTAGTTTTAATCTTGTTGGACTATTTGATTTTAGTTTTAGTTTTAATCTTGTTGAACTATTTGATTTTAGTTTTAGTTTTAGTTCGTAAATGTAGGCTATAGGTTTTGCAAGTTTGTAAAGGTTAACAATTTGATTAACATCAGAAATTCCGTACTATGTTTTGGCGGTAACATGTAATTGTAGCCTTCGTACTACATTTGCTCTTATTGATGCAATTTCTCATTGTCTTTCTTGTTTCACTATATCAAAGCATTTAGAGAAGTGAGAGGTCATATATTATTTTATGGACATTTTCTTATTGGGTAAACCGAAAACCGAACCAATAACAACCAAAAATCGATAAACCGAAAATCGATAAAAAATATCTTACTGGTTTGTTATTGGGTTAGTATATTTAAAAACCAAAAATTGATAAACCGAACCGACCGATGCACACCCCTAATAGTATAGATTAAAAGATAGAAGTATTAACATATTACTAAATACCCAATAAAAGTGGAAACTTAACTTTCTTAGATAAGTACATTTGGACGGAAGTGTGTGGTGTAGTGGTTGAGAACCATGAGGTCTCAGGTTCGAATCTCAGCGGAGACAAAAAAAACACTAGGTGATTCTTCCCATTCATAGCCTTAATGGACAGAGTTACCTAGTACCTATTGTTGGTGGGAGGTGCTCGGCCACCAGGGTCATCAAAAAAATATATTAATATGCCTGAAATATGTAACATTGTCCCAAAATTTGCCTGCAATTTTTATGATGTAAGCAATCAAGTTCTTTAATATTTGTGTTATCCTCAATTTTTGCTTTACTTATAGCACATTTACATTCTACAGTTCAGACGGAAAATATGCAAATGGAGCTAATTGGCAGGAAGAGGCTTACCAAAAGGTATGGTTTGCAATGGTAATTTTGATTTGCACAAGATTTTATAAATTTTTATCTAGTTTTTGAGTTCTTGGAATGTGACTTTTGCAAGAACGTACGTCATCCTTGATTTTCGCATTGTGATTGGATTATTGATTATTGAAAGCGAGATTTTGATTCTTGATTCTTCTTCTTGGTCATTGAAAGCATGATTTCTATTCTTTTATTTCAATTTATGCACTACCTATTGGTAACTAACCCCGTAACTAGGGTGTTGGAGCCCTATAAGGGGAGTAATGATAATATAGTTGTCTTGTTAGAAATTCTAGATTTTACTGGAAAGAAGTATATACATGAATATATGGCTATAAAAAGATGTTTTCTGTGAAAAGACATCTATTCATCTGTATTAGTTGGTATACTTTTTCAATTTTTTATTTTATTTCTTATAATAGAGAATTCAATGCTTCCGTCTTCGAAACTCTTCCTTCTCTACTTACATCCCCGACTTGGTTAACTAGCTAGTAATAAGTTTGAATACTTTGATTTCTCCACGAATAAACATATAACATGAATATGCTCTGTATTCTCCATTCCATCATTTTTCACTTGTGAAGCCAACTACATTGTTAATATTTCATTGTTTACCGTCGTTTTACTTCATTGATGATAAAGGTGTAAAGTGAAAAAGAAATTATGATTGCCATTAAACTGTGTAATATCTCCCAACCTAACTTTAAAAAAGTATATTCTAATTCCTCCTGGTTGAGCTGGTCTATGATCACATTACGGAAGTTGTATTCTAGATATGAGCACCAAGAAGCTAAAGGAATCAAAGCTCAGTTACTTATTTTACCATTTACATGTTAATCAGCTATAGTCTTCCTCTTCTACTTCACTTTTAACCTTTTTATCCGGAAGGTTCTTTTGTGAAGATTCTCTCGTTTGTTCTCTATTGCATCGTACAGTTGATCTAATTATCACATAACCTCATGGTAATGCGTTCTTGACATTTCCGCAATTCACTTATTGAAAAATTTGTAATGCAGATCAAGTCTATGAAGGAGATTTACTTATCAAACCTCAATAATTTATACGAGAAAATTGCTTATGAAGTGCAGCAGGTATGTCATCAACATCCCTCTAAGTGCTTTATCATAGTTCCAAGTTTTGGTTGACTCCCTTGCAAGTTTCGTCAAATGACACACCATCATTTGCATATAGCATGCACCAAGGTGTAATGTATATTGTATTCTATTTGTTATTGGAAACTCCTCAAACTGGGAACTGGTGCAGAAAGCTCAAAACACTAAAATCTCATTTTTACTTCTTTGGTTCCTTTCCTATCGATTATCATTTTGAGAAACAGTTCTCTAGTGGGAATATATTGTAATGCGGCTAATTCCTTTTCATTTCTAGCATCTGCATCATTTGTTTCTGTTGAAGCATTGTGAATGATTGTGAAGTCGAGGTGGTAGTGGAAACCTTAAAAGAGTCATTTTCACATGTCATTTTATGTTGGTTTGTTTTGCTTTCAGTGAAGGAATTAAGGCTTCCCTAGTTCTTCGGGCAAGGGCTTGATTTATCTGAATTTAAAAGCACTTGAATCAACATTCTGCTAAATTGTGTGAACCTTGCGAGCTATGTTATTTGTCTCTTTATGTCATTTCTTAAACTTTCCTCCTTTTTTCGTTGTCGTGGGAGGTTCTTGAAGCATGAATTTGAAAAGTACGTTTGAAAAGGGCAAGAAACAGGACTGTGACTAAACTGATTCTTTTTTTCTGATTTTATGCATGACTCTCTTCATTAGCGTCTTCCAAATGAGAAAATTGAAAAGCTCAAGATGTTCAAGATGACGCTGGAACGCATTATGCTTTTCTTGCGACTTAACAAACATGATATTGAACTTATTCACAAGGAGAAACTGCTTTCGGTTGAGAAGAACATAAGTTTCTTTCTTAGTGGCAAAAGTCTGCACAAGCCTACTTCTTCTCCATTGCAGGGGCAACTTCCTCAGCCTTCCATCCATACAAGTCAGGTATGCAGTCCAAACTTGTTTGGATAATTCAATTGTTTTCACCTTGTTGAAGTTGTTTTCCTCTTGTGTTTGATAACTTCGGGACTTGTGATTATTTTCCCAGTATAAATCTCTTAAGTTATGAATGATCTCTCGTGTTACTTCTACTTTGTTCTAAGATCTCATGTGTTTAAATAGGAAGGTATGGAGGTCAAAGATTTGAGTAAAGGTTAGTAGGGAGTCGAGTGTTGTCATACTTCTAGTAGTATGATTTAGGTATTGCGTAGTTTCTTTTTCTCCAATTTATATTTATATCTGTTGCTACACTTGTTTTTTACATTGCTACTTTGTTCTCTCTCTTTCTTTCTTACTTCTTGAGTTGGTACATTTCTTTTGGGTCGAGGATCTATCAGAAACAACCTCTCTACGGTAAGGCTCGTATACATTCTACTATCCCCAGATCCCACTTGCTGAATTACATGGCTATGTTGTTGTTGATCTCCTTGATTTCGTTCTAAGATTTTCTGTGTGTAAAGTTAACGAACTCTTGCAGTTTACTCGTAAGTTACTAATCATATCTTGCACGTTATACGCAGGCACAAGATACATATACACGTCAGCCACCTATGTTGGATTCTAGTGGGCAAGATATTGCTTCTGAGTTTGATAGGCTTCTGATTTTGATTGATTAGATGGTAGTTATGATGGATTGTGTTATGTATGGAATGGTTTTGGTACTTTTGGTATTGATAGATTGGGTTGTATTTTTGATGGATTGAATTTTGATACTAAACTTGATGAGCGTTTGAGCACATGAAGGGGTTATGTAAAGTACTCGTGAACCCATGCATCCTTCCCTGGATTATATAAAGTACTTGTGAACCAACTTATGCATCCTTCCCTATATTATGTAGAAAGCACTGCAATTATTCTAATAAATTAGTTAAATTTTATGTGGGAACCAGACAGAAATTCGAAATATCCATCTCCAAATATTTCTTTGTTTGAATCTTTAGCAACACTTTTACAAACAAAGGTCACATTTCTCCTCGAAAAAATTTATGGTCTCTCTTTTTAGTTTTTTCTTCAATTTATTTCTCTGATTCTTAAAGTGTACATGTTTCCTTAAATAATATGATGATATTTTAATTGTTTTCAAATATAAAATTCGTTAAGAATTATTATACGCTGTTTTTTCTTTTTTGATAAAAATATTAATCATAGTTTACTTGTCAAGTCGTTGTTTTGGCAAAATTTTATACCATTAAACCTAACTAGGTTAGGCATGGTTGAGGAGCCATTTAGAGAAAATTGAGACTCTTTCGAAAAAGGTGGAAACATTGTTGGCTAAGATTAACCCAAAAAAAATGAATTATTTGATAGAGATATGAACTCCTCATGGATATATGTGATAATCAACCAAAGAGGAAAAACATAAAGAAGTTGAGATGATCAGTTAGTCGTGTCAAAATTTGCATTTGTTTGTATCTATTTAGCGATCAACCTGCTAATTTCTTTGATCCCACTCAGTAAAGCACGGTTTCGATACGAGCTCCGAGAATGATACCAAATCAAGTGTAAAAAGTTGTTCTTCAATATTTTAAAAAGGAGGATTTATTCCGCATCCTAGCCAAGTTGTTCCAACAGTACTTACTTACCAGTTCATAGCATAATATGTATTTGCATACTCTAATCACCACATTATGATGAATTAATGTATATTTTTACCTTATTTATTAAGTTAGTTGGGTGGTTGGTATTGATTTCGAGGTGTTCAGGAGGGATGTGAGTTTAGTTGTGGGATTGTGTTGGATAATCTAAGATTGGTTTGTTTAATCACTTTATATATTTTAATCACAATGCAATTTAGCCAAATGTATAAGTTCTTCTATGCACCATCAGTTAAAATATCCATATATAAGTGAAAATATATTATCACCTTATTCTTTCTTTGGAAAAGGCTCAAATATGTCATCAAACTTTGAGAAAAGGTTCATCTATATATGCTATCAGTTAAAAATTTGGCTCGTCTATGTCATTCCGTTGGAGAAAAGACACATACATGTCATTATTTGTTATCTGAAAACAGTTTTGATTTTGCAAAGTCATTTATTACACGTGGTCAATTATGATTCGGTCATGTCATTAATTAAATCATTTTTTTTAAAAGGGAAAAGGCTCCAATATATATGCCATCAAACTTTGAGAAAAGGCTTATTTATGCTATCCAATTAACACCTTGTTTGGATGATTGTTACCCGTTGTATTATATTGTATTGTTAGTCTAAATACAGTGTTTGTTTTGATTGTTACTTAAATTATATTGTATCGTATCGTTTAAATTCATCGTTAGTACCGATGAAAAGACCCATTTTATGTGACGATCGATTTGGTGTGATTGCGTCGTTACCTTAATATTCTCTTCTCATTTTGTCTTTACTTATTATTTAATTATTTTGTTTTATCATTTACCCTGTCATTTCAAGTATCTCTACCCCATACAATACAATTTCTTGTAGGTTTATCATTCAAATTATGGATATGTGATATTATGTAACGAAGGGGAACGATCCAATCTATCCAAACATTGTATTCATTAAAACAATATAGTACGATACAATACAACACAATACAATACGATACATTATGAAATAATACCTAACAACCATCCAAACAAAGTGTAAAAGTTTGACTCATTTATGCTATTTTAGTTAACAAATAACGGCATGGATGGGTCTTTTCTCAAATAGAAATGGCATAGATAAACCAAATTTTTAACGAATAATATAAATAAGCCTTTTCCTCAAAATTCGATGCACGTTTGAGTCGTTCCCCTTCTTTCTTTTCTTTTAGTTTTTATTAAATGTAGTAGCTAACATATGGCAATTCAATGATGAATGTTTCAAAATGATCTGTTTGACCTCTCAATATATCATAGAATACACATGTATAAAACGCTAGTTAATAATAAAAATATATATAAAAAAAATATTTTGTGTATGTTATATTATAAAGTACTAATATTTTTTTTAAAAAATAACACTAATCTTTAAAGATAAAAATATATATTAAAAGATGAATATGATAATTCGTCATAGTTACACAAACAATTGAAGAACAAAACTAAATGGAGCGAAGAAAATTTTGTCATCAATATCATCATATTAAAAGTCAAAATTATGTTGGTATCGCTACACAATAACACACTCTAAAAGATACGGTAAAAAAATGAAATGCATTATATGTAAGCATAATAATATAATACATATTAATGAGCATATTAATCTCGTATTACGTGTGTTATTAAACTGATAGACAACTCAAGTAATTATTACTTGTAATTTATGAATTATATATATATATATATATATATATATATATATCGATGTTTAATAGTATAATAAAATAAATACAATATAATAGTTATAGAAGAATACAAATAAAGAAGAAATTGAAAATAAAAGTTAAATAATAATTTCCTTTTTTTTTTTACCAAATTTTCTCTATGTCAACCTTACGGATTTATTTGGATATTTTTATGAAAAAAATATTTGTTTAAAATATTTTCTTAGGGATTTCAAATATCCTAAGGTATAATTACCTAAAAAGGTTTTTTCATTGAATTTTATTTGGAAGAAAAATCTGCAAGCAATTAGATTATTTGTGATTTTTTTGGGTATAATTTTCATAAATTATCATGTAATTTATAATTTTTTTGAGATTTAAGTTTGATGAGTTAAATAGGTTTGTTTTTTTAAATGATGGTTTAATTACTTGGCGTGTCAACTAAAATAGAAGGAGACTTTTGAGGTATTTAGTAAATTACTTTTAGAAAAAATAGTAATAGTTGAGTGATATTATTGTCTTTAAAAAAAAAAGTGATCTGTATAAGGAGTTTTCAAAATATAAGTGACTATTTAGGAAAATAATATAATGTTTAAGTACCGAAAAATGATTCCTAAGCATGCAACTCCTTAATAAACTAATCGATTTTTTTCAAAACAATGAACAAGATCATAGTTTTGGTTAAATGAATTTGAACAAGTCTATTATGAAGAAAGAAAAAAAAAGAGGCTTAAATGACGTGACATGCCAATTTGATGAAAAGAAGGTTTTTGAAGTGTTAAGTATCTTTTTTTAGGAAAAATAGTGATAGTTAAATGATATTTTTGTCCTAAATGAAACAAAAATGATACTTGAAGACAATTATCAAAACTTAAGTGGCCATTTAGGAAATTAACTCTTCTTTGTATTGGGCCATAAATTTTCTTCCTTTTATGTAATTTTATTTTTTTCCATTCAAATCAAGCTTTGAAAATTGTTTTTTTTGTTTGTTTTATATGTCCAGCTTTTAATTTTCTTCCTTTTATGCACTCCTTCTTTCTCCTGTTCAAGCCAAATTTTGAGAATTATTTTTAGATTTTGTTCTCTATGCTCAACTTTTAATTTTCTTCCTTTTATGAACTTTTGTGTTTTTCCATTCAAATTAAGTTGTGAGAATTTTAAATTTTTTTATCATGATTCTTTTCATATATTTTAGGAGTTTTTAAATATACACGTATCTCATATATTTTTGGAGTCAATATTATGAAGATAATTAAATAAAAAATTGTACTAAATGATAGTTTTATCTATTGCAGAGTCTCTTAATGAAGCATAAAAAGTTCAATCGAACATTTTTAGGAATTTTTATGCTTTTAATATAATATAGATACTTGCAAAAAATATTCTAAATAGTATCCTATTGAGTATTCAAACATTGTTTTTGTTCACAAGTGTCCTTATTTTATTCTAAAACAATAAAAATTACTAAAAAAATTTTAATGACTACCAAAATGAAGTGTTAGATATAATTGTCACCAAACGAACAATGAAAGTATGCACAACTGATCTTCTAGAGGAAAAAACTCAAATCAAGTTCTCCAGTAAAATAAAGACAGAGATTTTACTAAAACCTTATATATGACTTTACAAATAATAATATTCATTTATCGATTTTCCTGACACTTCTATCTTTCTTATGGAATACTTTAGTACTCCTAATTTTTCTTGAAAATAAATGATATACCTTGATTTTTATAGATATATAACAAAGTAACTTATAAGTGCTAGCAAAGTATATCATCAAATCTAAAAATTCTTAAAATGCAGATTATTTGAAAGAAAGAAAAAAGAGAAGCAAATATAACAACATAACAATTAAAATTCAAAAGTCAATACATGCAACATGATTATCTCCAATTTCCAAACAAAGCAACAAAAATTTAAAAAAAATATCAAAATAATCAAATAGAAAATTCATAAAATAATTTTTAAAAAAACTTTAGAACAATGAATGTCTGACACGAACATGCAAGAACACAATAATATAAGTTAATGTTAGTTTTTCAATAATTTAAAATAATAATGAAAAAATTAAGAACTTATCCTCAGGAAAAAATCAATGTAGTAGACTAATTGAAAATCTATGTATAATTTATTTTACTTTGTCAATTATTACAATAAACTCATTAAGTTATGAATTTATGCCTGAAAAACTGAAAACAAAAAAGAGAAAAAAATGAAATAAGAAGAATAAAAGGCATAGGTAAAAAACATATTGTTGAAACGCTTATATATATGTGTTACTTAAAGCACACTAAACGTATTCTTCATGAATGATAAAAATTAACTAATTAACCATAAAATAATTAATAATTACAATATTACCTTCGGTTGTATTTTCAATCTACTTTCATTAAATAGTTAAATGATATTTTTTTAAAAAAAAAAAGAAAAAGAAATCTCAATTTGAAGTCAAAAATTATTTTTTTTATCGGCTCGATCTATATTTAAAATAAAAATTATAAATTAACTATGAAAGTAATATATTATCCAAATTTCATTTCATTTATTTTTAAACGTTAATCAGAATATAAAATGGAGATTTGATCAATGATTCATGTGCAAAATATTTATATTGTGTGACAATAGTTTATTGATAATCAAATGCTTAAAATGAATTTGCAAAATAAAGCAAAACAATGTTAAAACATGATCAAATCTGTATATGTCTTATTGATAGGGTATACTCAACACAGAAAAACACTTTCATTTTTCTTTTGATTAATAATTATTATGTTATCAATTTAAATTATTGACACCATTTCTTATGAAAACATATTTTTTCACTTTATTTTTAATATTTGGCTGAATGAAATTCAAACTATCATTATAATAAAAAGAATGATATTCACATAAATGTCCTTCATAACAGAGTATCAATGTAGCTTATAATTTACAAATAATATTATAATTTTGAATAACATAATAACAGGAACCTATAAATAATTGAAAATAACGAAACACAAAATTCATGCTAAATATAGACGAATCATTCGATCATTTAAAAAATCAAAGAGGAACAAAAACAGAAGGGGGTGGAGAGGTAAGTGGTCGGCCTACTAATAAAAATTGACGATGAGGTACCTCATCAAAATGTTTTTCTGAAGACAATTAATATGAAAATTGAATTGCACGTTTCTCTGTTATAATAACTACAAACACTATTTTATATGTAAAATTTATTGTTATTCTACATTATTGAAGATTTGCATCAAATTTAAATACTAAGTCATTGCTTGGTTCCATTATTACAACGAATTACATATATGACAATCACTAAAATTATTTCAATTTAATTCATGAATACGGAATGTTTCTCTATCAACAAGGATCCCCCAAATTAAGCATAATTTTATGGAGAAAAACAGAGTGATCGACCTGCTAATAAGAAGTGACAACAAAGTACCCTATCAAAATGTTTTTCTTGGAGATAATTAATATGAAAATTGAATTGCTGGTTTATCTGCTATAATATCTATAAACATTTTTATATATGGAAAATTTATTATCATTCTACATTATTGAAGATTTGCATCAAATTTAAATACCAGGTCATTGCTTATGTATACTGATTCCGTTATTACAACAAATTACATATATAATGATCATTTAATTTATTACAATTTAATTCATGAATGTAGGAAGTTTTTCTATCAACAAGAAACCCCAAAATAAGCATAATTTTATAGAGAAAAACAAAGTTATCGACCTACTAATAATGATTAATAACGAACTCCATCAAAATATTTTTCTTGTCGATTGCATAGTTCCTCTTTTCTTTACGACGAAATAATCTAGTGGACCCTTGTACTTGTACGCGTTTGTATTATGGATCCTTCTACTTAACCCTTTATCAACTAAACCCTTACATTCAATCAAAAGAAGATTTGTAAACCCCTCCTACCATGTGTATAATTCACTCTCCCTTGAATAGATGACATGTCAAATCCATGTCACATAAATTAATAACATCTCATACTAATCTTTATTAATTATTTTTAAAAAATTTTGACCAAAATTATTAAATAAAAGGTACTAATATAATAAAATTTTAATTTTTTCTTCAAATTAAAATTTGGGACTCCACTTGCCCAATCTTCTTCCCATTCCCATGGTGAAATGGCCAAATTTCACCGGAGAAAGTCTTCGTCGCCGCTGCCACTCCTTTTGCCGGCGAGATCACATATTCTCTCTCCCTCACCCGTCTCAGTCTCCGTCACACCCTCACCATTTTCCCTTCCTCCTTCTCCAACCTCCACAAATCCAGCAACCCTATGCTACTGCACCACCAACTCTGGCCGGCAAAGCTCCTCGCCGCCTCCCGTTTTGGCGAAAAAGGAACCAGCGCCGCCTCCCGTTTGATGAAAAAGGAACCAATGCCACCTCTCTCTCACTCCACTGCGAATCGGTGGGCTCCGACAAACACCGTTGCTCTCTCCCTTCACTGGGGAATAAGTGTACTGAAAGAGATATCAATGTCAATGTCAAGATCTGCTAAAGAAGTTGACTATAGAGGGTAGAGAAGAAAGAAAAAGGGGTTGGGCAGGGATGGTGGTTGGGCTGGGGTAGGAATAGCCGAAAAAGGGTTGAGTGGGTGAAGAAGAAGGGTTTTTTTAAATTTTATTCTTTAATAATTTTAATATTTTTTAATTTAAATATGGTAGTCACTTGCCTTTAACACGCGAGTAGACACACTCTCTCGCCAACTCAGTTATCTTAATGCCACATGAACATGGTCAATGGTCATAGGGGTTTGATTATTTGATATATTGTGTTTTATCGAGTTTAAGGGTTCAGTTGGTAAAAGGTTAAGTAGAAGAGTCCATAATACAAACTCATACAAGTACAGGGGTCTATTAGATCATTTCACCTTTATTTACATTAGAAATAATTGAAGCAAACAAGCTTGAAACTCTTTTTATTGGATCAATAAGATCATTATTTAACAAATAATATTAACGACTCTAATATTTCAATTACTATTGGTAATCGCTACACTGGTCATTCTTTCTGTACCAATACGTAACCATTACTCAAGAAAATCACGTGTTCTACGGTAACAAACTGAAATCCTCACTATATTAATAAGAACATAGGAACACTATTACAACTTTAAGATTCTAATTGCAACACTCAAACTACCGAATTACAATTGAAATATTGAAATAACAAGTAACTAAAGATAGAGATAAGAATGGAGATAAGAAACTTAGACTCTAGAAAGAGATGAGAGGATTTGACAATTTCATTTACGATATGCATAACCCTTCTTTCCAACTCATTTGCCCTTTTTAACCAAATGCTAATTGGGTCGGAATCCCAAATAAAATACTCCAACATCTTACTCGGCCCAATAATCCCAACTAAATTAGTCTCCACCGGTTCTAGTCCACAGGCCCTTTACATATCCAACTCCATTCACAACATCTACTGAAAAAAACAAACTTAATTGTCTGATCACTTAACCAACGAGAAATTTTGGTCTGGAATTGAGATGGATGGGCATAATTGGAGGGCCGCTCAGGCTCAGGGAGGTGGTGAAGGTGGCGGAGCGACGGCCGGAGCTATGGATTCCGGTGATTGGCGGACTCAACTTTTGCCCGATTCGCGTCAAAGGATTGTCAACAAGATGTAAGCTTTTTTTAATTTTGGTTTTGCGACTTTCTCGTGTTTTTTAATTTGTGACAGATTTTGGATTCGGAATTTTAAATTTTGAATTTTAGGTTTTTTTGTGTTTTATCGGTTTTACGAAGAAACCCCTTTTCGTTAGAACTTAGAAGTGATGATGAATCAATCTGATACATGTTTTTTCAGTTTGTTTCTGTTTTATGGAAACTCATTGCAGGTGAATTTTTGGGGTTTTTTGTTACTGATACTGGGTGAGTTAATTGGAAGTTTTTGCCCTAGGTATTTCCGATTTTGGTAATCAGTCAAGGGGGTAACGAATGCGTACATTCTGACCCCATTCTTGGGATTACACTAGATATGTTGTTGTTGTTGGGGTGGGGGTAGGGGTGGTGCTGTGGTGGTAATCAGTCGAGGAACTAGTTCAAGTGGAAAAACCTAGTTTTACTCACTGTGCTTTATGTTTTGTTTTAGATATGTCGAAATGGTAGGTTGGTGTTCGATATAATTGGATTATAACTACTAATATTTGTTTAGAGGAAATAAGTTTTAGTCTTTTGTAGCAGGGTAACTGTTATGTCGAATTATTTTTAATATATTTGTGAAGCATTTATCTAGATTGTGATCTTATCAAAACTTTGTTCTTGATACGTCGAAATGGCTGGTTGTTGCTGGAGCTAATTGTATTATAACTACTAATATTTGTTTAGAGGAAACAAGTTTTAGTCTTTTGTAGCAGGGCTTGATGTCGAATTATTTTTAATATATCTGAGAAGTATTTATCTAGATTGTGCTTTTATCAAGAGTTTATGTTGATCTTTTGTTGATATGGTTGTATAGAGTGGAGACCTTAAAGCGGCATCTTCCTGTCTCTGGACAAGAAGGAGTGCAGGAGCTTAAGAAAATTGCTGTGAGGTTTGAAGAAAAGATTTATTCTGCTGCTATAAGTCAGGTATGTAGTCTAAACTTGTTTCTTATTTGTTCGAATTGGAAAGCTAGCTCATAAACTACCCCTCCCTTTTTCATCCGATGTGAGACTCTTGATTCAATTTGTTCTTCAAGACCATATAAGGAAACCACTCATCCTTTTTCATCCGATGTGGGACTCTTGTTTCAATTTGTTCTCCAAGACCATATAAACCCATCCCTTTTCAGCCGATGTGGGACTCTTGATGCAATTTGTTCTCCAATACCATACAAGGAAACCACCCATTTATCCAATGTGGGATTCTTCTACATGAATGATGCAATTTGTTCTCCTCTTCATTGATGTGATTCCTGCTAGTATAAACTTGCATTTGTCTTTCCAGTCATCTAGACGCGTTGTATTAGGGATTGCAAGCGGACCGGTACAGTGCGGTTGCGGGGAGAACCCGCATAAACCTGTGAAGATTTTGACCCCCTCCCATATCATTATGTTTATGTAGAATTTCGCACTCCTAAATGAACACATGAATCACTATTTTAGCATTTTTACCAAGACATTGCTGACATTAAAAATGATAATTGGATATTCTTATATTTTCTCTCATCGAGGTTCTTATAACAGGGAAATGGAAGAGCCTGATACTATATATCAGTTCATCTTAAGCATGAGATCTGTAAATTTTATTAATTGATAATTTATTTACATAAATTACCTATTAGAGTGTGATAAGAACAAAAAAACAGGGTTAATTCTGCATATTGACATGTTTTTCTCACACATAAATATTATAGTATCATATTAATTATAATTCCCCAAGAGTGCTCACTATAATTTGTCAACACAAAATGGATAGAATCAAGTTATATGGAATTAAATTAAAAAATTTCAAATTTGAGTTACCGACATAGATTCACAAAATCTACTTTTACACTAATTTTTGAAACTGAGCACCACATAAAAATAATTTAGATCTAATTTAAATGTCTTTGCACGCCTAAGGAACCTCCACACGGTAGGTTTAAGGTCAGTGTATACTCTATCCTCCCCGGATCCGGTTGCACGCCTAAGGAAGTTTAGTACTAAGAACTTAATTTCTTTGCTTTTTCTTGTTCAAACCGCTGCTTGGAGATGCTTTACTTCAGCCGAGGCCCCGAGGGTCTATCGGAAACAATCTCTCTATCTTTATGAGGTAGTGGTAAGGTCTATGTACACTCCTCACCCTCCCCAGACACACTTGTGCGGGTTACACTGGGTATGTTCTTGTTTAAACCCCCTGCATAGTTCTGCAACCCTCCCCGCACTTCATCAGTTTTTAAAAAAAATATTTGAACCCGCCCTGCATAGCCTACCCCCAGTTTGTCAACCCTATGTTGTATGTATTTTAACTTATATTTGTCTAATATTGCAGCAAGATTATCTTCGGAAGATATCTTTAAAGATGCTGACCATGGAGACAAAATCTCAAAATCCTATGGCCAATTCTATTCAGCCAAATCCTGCAAGTAGTGGTCAGAATGCCCTTGGTCCAGGTGAACAATGAAATCTCATGAGCTGTATTTCAAATAGGGAAATCTTGTTAGACAGGACGTTTTATATAAACCTAATTACTTCGTTCTTCTGTTGAAAAGTTTACTCTCTGTAGCTTATAAGTGTACAGGAAATTTTAGATGCTTGAACCATTGTGCTAATCTTTGAGTAATCTAAAATAATTTAGGTGACTACCCCTAATAAGTATTGTTTGTGCGCTAGGTCAGAGTCCTAGCCCTGCTCTTTCTCTACATTCTGACTATTCTTTTCTTATTAGCTATCCAAAATCTGGAAGAGAGTGTGTTTCTATCATACTTGTGAGAGAGATGGTAAATTTTTCCAGATTTCACTCACTTTAGATTTTTCCAGATTTCACTTACCTTTACCGTTAAGAGAAATTACTGTACTACCCTTGGTCGTCCTCTCTTCACCTTTCTATATAATAATATAATAATCTGTTGCTACACTTGATTCTTACATTGCTATTTTGTTCTCTCTTTTTCTTTCTTACTTTCCTGCGTTGGTTACATTTCTTTTGAGCCGAGGGTCTATCAGAAACAACCTCTCTACGGTAAGGTTCGTGTACACTCTACCATCCCCAGATCCCACTTGCTGAATTACATGGCTATGTTGTTGTTGATCTCCTTGGTTTCGTTCTATGATTTTCTATGTGTAAAGTTAACGATCTCTCACAGTTTATTCGTAAGTTAGTAATCATATCTTGCACGTTACACGCAAGCACAAGATACATATGCACGTCAGCCACCTATGTTGGATTCCAGTGGGCAAGATATTGCTTCTGAGTTTGATAGGCTTCTGCGTTTGATTGACTAGATGATAGTTATGATGGATTGTGTTATGTATGGAATGGTTTGGTACTTTTGGTATTGATAGATTGGGTTGTAGTTTTGATGGATTGAGTTCTGGTACTAAACTTGGTGAGCGTTTGAGCACATGAAGGGGTTATTTAAAGTACTCGTGAACCCATGCATCCTTCCTTGGATTATATAAAGTACTTGTGAATGAACTTATGCATCCTTCCCTAGATTATGTAGAAAGCACTGTAATTATTCTGAAAAATTACTTAAATTTTATGTGGGAACCGGACTAAAATTTGAAATATCCATCTCCAAATTTTTCTTTGTTTGAATCTTTAGCAACACTTTTACAAACAAAGGTCACATTTCTCCTCGAAAAAATTTATGGTCTCTCTTTTTCGTTTTTCTTCAATTTATTTCTCTGATTCTTAAAGTGTACGTGTTTCCTTAAATAATATGATGATATTTTGATTAATTCGTTAAGAACAATTATAAGCTAATTTTTATTTTCTGATAATAATATTAATCATAGTTTACTTGTCAAGTCGTTGTTTTGGCAAAATTTTATAACATTAAACCTAATGATGTTGAGGATAGGTTAGGCATGGTTGAGGAACCGTTTAGAGAAAATTGAGACTCTTTCGAAAAAGGTGGAAACATTGTTGGCTAATATTAACCAAAAAAAATGAACTATTCGATAGAGATACGAACTCCTCATGGATATGTGATAATCGACCAAAGAGGAAAAACATAAAGAAGTTGAGATGATCAGTTAGTCGTGTCAAAATTTGCATTTGTTTGTATCTATTTAGCTATCAACCTGCTAATTTCGGGATTAGGTCAGGATTGTACTACACCTTCGCGATTGGATTGCATTTGTGAGGATCGCGTCCGTAAATTTCACTCTCCCTTGAATAGATGACATGTCAAATCCATGTCACATAAATTAATAACATCTCATACTAATCTTTATTAATTATTTTTAAAAAATTTTGACCAAAATTATTAAATTAAAGGGACTAATATAATAAAATTTTAATTTTTTCTTCAAATTAAAATTTGGGACTCCACTTGACCGATCTTCTTCCCATTCCCATGGTGAAATGGCCAAACTTCACCGGAGAAAGTCGTCGTCGCCACTACCACTCCTTTTGCCGGCGAGATCACATATTCTCTCTCCCTCACCCGTCTCAGTCTCCGTCACACCCTCACCATTTTCCCTTCCTCGTCCAACCTCCACAAATCCAGCAACCTTATGCTGCTGCACCACCAACTTTGGCCGGCAAAGCTCCTCGCCACCTCCCGTTTTGGCGAAAAAGGAACTAGCGCCGCCTCCCGTTTGGTGAAAAAGGAACCAACGCCACCTCTCTCTCACTCAACTGCGAATCGGTGGGCTCCGACAAACACCGTTGCTCTCTCCCTTCACCGGGGAATAAGTGTACTGAAAGAGATATCAATGTCAATGTCAAGATCTGCTAAAGAAGTTTACTATAGAGGGTAGAGAAGAAAGAAAAAGGGGTTGGGCAAGGATGGTGGTTGGGCAGGGGTGGGAATGGCCGAAAAAGGGTTGAGTGGGTGAAGAAGAAGGGTTTTTTTAATTTTTAATTTTTATAATTTTATTCTTTTATAATTTTAATATTTTTTAATTTAAATATGGTATTCACTTGCCTTTAACACACGAGTAGACACACTCTCTCGCCAACTCAAGTATCTTAATGCCACATGAGCATGGTCAATGATCATAGGGGTATTATTTGATATATTGTGTTTTATCGAGTTTAAGGGTTCAGTTGGTAAAAGGTTAAGTAGAAGAGTCAATAATACAAACTCATACAAGTACAGGGGTCTATTAGATCATTTCGCCTTTATTTACATTAGAAATAATTGAAGCAAACAAGCTTGAAACTCTTTTTATTGGATCAATAAGATCATTATATAACAAATAATATTAACTACTCTAATATTTCAATTACTATTGCTAATCGCTACGCTGGTCATCCGTACCAATACGTAATCATTACTCAAGAAAATCATGTGTTCTACTGTAACAAACTGAAATCCTCACTATATTAATAGGAGCACAGGAACACTATTACAACTTTAAGATTCTAAATGCAACACTCAAACTACCGAATTACAATGGAAATATTGAAATAACAAGTAACTAAAGACAGAGATAAGAATGGAGATGAGAAGCTTAGACTCTAGAAAGAGATGAGAGGATTTGACAATTTCATTCATGATATGCATAACCCTTCTTCCCAACTCATTTGCCCTTTTTAACCAAATGCTAATTGGGCCGGGATCCCAAATAAAATACTCCAACATTTTACTCGGCCCAATAATCCCAACTAAATTAGTCTCCACCAATTCTAGTCCATAGGCTCTTACATATCCAACTCGGTTCACAACAATACTCCCGCCCTCAATGAGAACCTTGTCCTCAAGGTTCAAGTAGAACAATGTCAACAATAATAGAATATCACTCTCATAAGGTGAAACATACTTCTTCCCATCAATTCCATTAAAAGGTACTGTAATAACAATTCCATAACTAAAAGGCAACCACATATGCTCTGTTTTGTTTTCCAATTGATAGCATTGACTGGAGATCATTGTTAGTTGTTTGATCCAATTCCTCAAAGAATGCAGTACCATAAATGTATTGTGCAAATTCACCCTGCTACCGATTCTTAAAGTAGTTGTAAATACTAGATTGGCTGAGGATATTTCCTCATGCAGAAGGAGAAGAGTACTGTACCAAGGAATAAACAAAGAACAAGTTCCAGCTGTCCAAACAACAATCAAAGAGACAATTATTTTCGCATCCATTGAATTTTTTGTTGGCATTTCATTACCTCCTCCAATATCAACAGTACCTACTCCAATGGTTAACACCACCATAGTTTGAATGGAATATGTAGTGCAATTTTGCTCTCCCAAACCCACCGAGAAAACTAGCTGAGTTAAAACAAGGAAAGCCCATCGAGAGACAAAAGGTTTGGTAGTGTCCAGTCCTTCAGATTTGCAATGATGGAAGTAAGCCAAGATTAGCATAATGTTGGCTGACCAAAAACTACAGAGATATTTGGCTGGGGCGAGGCCAGAATTATCCTTCCAAAGTAGGGGCGTGCCAAGACTTGGAAAAACATTAACGCAAACACGTCTCTAAAATACGCATGTCCATGTATGGAGCCTTATTTTCAGCATGCCATGCTAAAAGGAAAACAAGAAAATTTCTTCTCCAAATCAATCTCGTCACCTTTAATGTCAATGTTGTCAGGTGAAGGAAAGGCTTCTTTCAACAATAGTGAGTATAATTTGGTGAAAGAGCAACTGCTAGTGCTGAATCAAATGATCAAGAAGTACTCCCTATGATTCTGATCCAGAGTATGTTCCTATCCATTGAGTAAGTAAATAACTATCAAGAACAAAGTAATCTAGTGGCCGGTGAATCACTGATCAAAGAGCGAGCAGCCGCCAGGTTTAATGATTTGGTGGGATCTACAGATGTAGTGGCTGGTGAACCCCTTCTTCTTCTGCCACTCCGGGATCCCACACTCTAGTCATAGAGTTCAAAAAAGCAATTAAGCAACACCTGCCAGAACAACCCTATAATTGTAATGCCTCCACGTTAACTGTGTAACCCGTCCGAGCCATGAAAGTGAAACTTATTCTCGAATTCCATACACCAAGATCCGTTGCAGTTAAACAAATGGTTATAGTAACACATTTAGCACCCGGATCAAATGGAAATTGACTCGAATTAAGTTGATCATATCCACCTGTTTGTGGACTCATTATCGGAGCCAACCAAGTGACACCTCCAAGAGAAAAATCCAGAACGTCGAAGGTTTTGTAAGCACATATATCAGACAACAAGAATTCTGAAAGAGTGCACTCCTACCCAGTATCAACCCAATTGCATTTGCGTAAGTGAAAACCAAGGCAAAGCATCGATCTATTTTGGCTACCCCCATGATATTCTTCAGGAGAATCATGCCAACAGGAAATTGTGCGAAGCAATAATGCAACAACAAATGAATAATCGATTTCAGCAAGTAGCGAGCTTGCACTCGATATCACAGTTCCTTGACAAGCAAAAGCAACCAAAAAATCAGATGTATTCAGTGGAGGAAATTTTTCAAACAACGCCACATTGTCATGTGAATTTTCCTCCTCGTCACTATTATATATGTCTGTATCATGTAACACGACAAGAGGTACTTTGGTTTCTTTGCACAAGCTATCATTGTACACCTTGGCTACTGTAGATACAGAATGTTCAAAATCATGAATGTTGGAACTCACTGTTGTGAGTGGAATTTTGTCGAACACGTGATCTTCGGAGATAGAAGAAGGTTCATTTACCGAATTCGCTTCCACTGAATTGATATTCCCAGTTTTTGGTGTCGCTATGTCTTCAGTAGGTTCAATATCCGTATTGTTTTTAGCAATCAGCGCCACGGACTCTACATATTGATACTTCATATACAATTTATTGAACACTTGGTCTGCCTGTGAGCTTCCAGTGTTGTAGGTTGATGCAATGGCAGAGGACTTTGAAAAATGACTGGAAGCAGGAAAGGGAGACACCACAACTGATTGTGAAACTATAGGGACAGAATTAACGTAGTCATAAAAAACCTGCGAGGAATTAGCTAGACGCTCCAGCACATTTATGTTGGTTTGTTGTTGAAATCGCTGAGCAAATGCATCCTTAAAATGGTTCCAATAGAAAAACAGCTTGTTGCGAAACAACCAATCGAACTAGGAAAGAGCTTCACCATCAAAGTAGAAGGAAGGAAGAGGTAGCCAGTCCTTCTCGTCGAAGCCAAGGTATGTGAAGTACAACTCTGCCCGAAAAATTCAGTTCTTCCGGTTTTCGTTGTCATTGCCACTAAATCTAGGTAGAAACATAGCTGTTGTTGGCGTCCGATGAATGAAAGGACCAATGTAACAAACTGAAATCCTCACTATATTAATAAGAGCACAGAAACACTATTACAACTTAAAGATTCTAATTGCAACACTCAAACTACCGAATTACAATGGAACTATTTAAATAACAAGTAACTAAAGATAGAGATAAGAATGGAGATGAGAACAATTTCATTCACGATATGCATAACCCTTCTTTCCAACTCATTTGCCCTTTTTAACCAAATGCTAATTGGGCCGGGATCCCAAATAAAATAGGAAAATAACTAAAATCCCTGATTTTAATAATATATACGTATTAATGTATTAATGTATCCGTGCTTGTATTAATGTATCCGGATTGGGTTAATTTTTATTTTAATAATGTATCCTTATTAATATATTAATGTATCCGTGCTTGTATTAATGTATCCGGGTTTTCATTAATGTATCCGGATTGAGTTAATTTTTATTTTAATAATGTATCCGTATTACTGTATTACTGTATTAATGTATCCGCGCTTTCATTAATGTACCCGGATTGAGTTAATTTTAAGGGATTATTGTACTTAGAAAAAAAGTAGGGATATATAGTAATTTCATATTTACACTATGTTATTTATGTAACTTACCCAATAAAATACTCCAACATTTTACTCGGCCCAATAATCCCAACTAAATTAGTCTCCACCAATTCTAGTCCATAGGCCCTTACATATCCAACTCGGTTCACAATATATACTGAAAAAAACAAACTTAATTGTCTGATAACTTAAGCAAGGAGAAATTTATGATTTCCATCTCTACTCAAATCATTAAAAAATTATTTTAAAACTTCTAATATACTATATAAAACATAAATAAATTCACTATATCAAACATAATTTTTTTTTAAAATGGCCTAAACTAGCTCACTAGTGAATGGGCCAAAGATTTTGAGTCAATGGGACACGTAGGAGATAGACACATTGGTATTAGTCCCATTCCGATATTATTTATTTTATTCTATTACCATATACAGATGAATAATATTGAGACTTTGGGAGTTTGGTTGCTTATATATACGCTCGGAATCTATCTGTAATTCTAAGTTATCATAAATTTTGGAATTTTTTTTTTCATATGATCGAAGCAAAGGAATTGTGGACTAAGGAATTTTGGTCTGGAATTGAAATGGATGGGAATAATTGGAGGGCCACTCAGGCTCAGGCTCCGGGAGGTGGTGTAGGTGGCAGAGCGGCGGCCGGAGCTATGGATTCCGGTGATTGGCGGACTCAACTTTTGCCCGATTCGCGTCAAAGGATTGTCAACAAGATGTAAGCTTTTTTTAATTTTGGTTTTGCGACTTGCTCATGTTTTTTAATTTGTTACAGATTTTGGATTAGGAATTTAAAATTTTATATCTTAGGGGTTTATAGGATTTACGAAGAAACCCCTTTTCGTTAGAACTTAGAAGTAATGATGAATCAATCTGATACATGTTTTTTCAGTTTGTTTCTGTTTTATGTAAACTCATTGCAGGTGAATTTTTGGGGTTTTTTGTTACTGATACTGAGCGAGTTAATTGGAAGTTTTTGCCCTAGGTATTTCCAATTTTGGTAATCAGTCAAGGGGGTAACGAATGTGTACACTCTGACCCCATTCTTGGGATTACACTAGGTATGTTGTCGTTGTTGGGGTGGTGCTGTGGTGGTAATCAGTCGAGGAACTAGTTCAAGTGGGAAAACCTAGTTTTACTCACTGTGCTTTATGTTTTGTTTTAGATATGTCGAAATGGTAGATTGGTGTTCGATATAATTGGATTATAACTACTGATATTTGTTGAGAGAAAATAAGTTTTAGTCTTTTGTAGCAGGGTAACTGTTATGTCGAATTATTTTTAATATAGTTGCGAAGCATTTATCTAGATTGTGATCTTATCAAAACTTTGTTCTTGATACGTCGAAATGGCTGGTTGTTGCTGGAGCTAATTGTATTATAACTACTAATATTTGTTTAGAGGAAACAAGTTTTAGTCTTTTGTAGCAGGGCGTGATGTCGAATTATTTTTAATATATTTGAGAAGTATTTATCTAGATTGTGCTTTTATCAAGAGTTTATGTTGATCTTTTGTTGATATGGTTGTATAGAATGGAGACCTTAAAGAGGCATCTTCCTGTCTCTGGGCAAGGAGTGCAGGAGCTTAAGAAAATTGCTGTGAGGTTTGAAGAAAAGATTTATTCTGCTGCTATAAGTCAGGTATGTAGTCTAAACTTGTTTCTTATTTGTTCGAATTGGAAAGCTAGCTCATAAACTACCCCTCCCTTTTTCATCCGATCTGAGACTTTTGATTCAATTTGTTCTTAAAGATACCATATAAGGAAACCACTCATCCTTTTTCATCCGATGTGGGGCTCTTGTTTCAATTTGTTCTCCAAGACCCTATAAACCCATCCCTTTTCATCCGATGTGGGACTCTTGATGCAATTTTTTCTCCAAAACCATACTAGGAAACCACCCATTTATCCAATGTAGGATTCTTCTACATGAATGATGCAATTTGTTCTCCTCTTCATTGATGTTATTCCTGCTTGTACAAACTTGCATTTGTCTTTCCAGTCATCTAGACGCGTTGTATTAGGGATGGCAAGTGGACTGGTACAGTGCGGTTGCGGGGCAAACCCGCACAATCCTGCGAAGATTTTGACCCCCGCCCATATCATTATGTTTATGTAAAATTTCGCACTCCTAAATGAACACATGAATCACTATTTTAGCATTTTTACCAAGACATTGCGGACATTTAAAATGATAATTGGATATTCTTATATTTTCTCTCATCGAGGTTCTTATAACAGGGAAATGGAAGAGCCTGATACTATATATCAGTTCATCTTAAGCATGAGATCTGTAAATTTTATTAATTGATAATTTATTTACGTAAATTACCTATTAGAGTGTGATAAGAACAAAAAAACAGGGTTAATTCTTCATATTGGCATGTTTTTCTCACACATAAATATTATAGTATCATATTAATTATAATTCCCCAAGAGTGCTCACTGTTTATTTGTCAACACAAAATGGATAGAATCAAGTTATATGGAATTAGTTTAAATAATTTCATAATTGAGTGACCGACATAGATTCACAAAATCTACTTTTACACTAATTTTTGAAACTGACCACCACATAAAAATAATTTAGATCTAATTTAAATGTCTTTGCACGCCTAAGGAACCTCCACGCGGTAGGTTTAAGGTCTGCGTATACTCTATCCTTCCCAGATCCGGTTGCACGCCTAAGGAAGTTTAGTACTAAGAACTTAATTTCTTTACTTTTTCTTGTTCAAACCGCTGGTTGGAGATGCTTTACTTCAGCCGAGGCCCCAAGGGTCTATCAAAAACAGTCTCTCTATCTTTATGAGGTAGTGGTAAGGTTTGTGTACACTACTCACCCTCCCCAGGCCCACTTGTGGGGGTTACACTGGGTATGTTCTTGTTTAAACCCCCTGCATAGTTCTGCAACCCTCCCCGCAATGCATCAATTTTTTAAAAAAATATTTGAACCCGCCCTGCAAAGCCTACCCCCAGTTTGTCAACCCTATGTTGTATGTATTTTAACTTATATTTATCTATAATTGCAGCAAGATTATCTTTGGAAGATATCTTTAAAGATGCTGACCATGGAGACAAAATCTCAAAATCCTATGACCAATTCTATTCAGCCAAATCCTGCAAGTAGTGGTCAGAATGCCCTTGGTCCAGGTGAACAATGAAGTCTCATGTGCTGTATTTCAAATAGGGAAATCTTGTTTGACAGGACGTTTTGTATAAACCTAATTACTTCGTTCTGCTGTTGAAAAGTTTGCTCTCTGTAGCTAATAAGTGTATAGGAAATTTTAGATGCTTGAACCATTGTGCTAATCTTTGAGTAATCTAAAATAATTTAGGTGACTACCCCTAATAAGTATTGTTTGGGAGCTAGGTCAGAGTCCTAGCCCTGCTCTTTCTCTACATTCTGACTATTCTTTTCTTATTAGCTATCCAAAATCTGGAAGAGAGTGTGTTTCTATCATACTTGTGAGAGAGATGGAAGATTTTTCCAGAGTTCGCTCACTTTAGATTTTTCTAGATTTTTTCAGATTTCACTTACCTTTACCGTTAATTGAAATTACTTTACTACCCTTGGTCGTCCTCTCTTCACCTTTCTATATAATAATATAATAATCTGTTGCTACACTTGATTCTTACATTGCTATTTTGTTCTCTCTTTTTCTTTCTTACTTTCCTGCGTTGGTTACATTTCTTTTGAGCCGAGGGTCTATCAGAAACAACCTCTCTACGGTAAGGTTCGTGTACACTCTACCATCCCCAGATCCCACTTGCTGAATTACATGGCTATGTTGTTGTTGATCTCCTTGGTTTCGTTCTATGATTTTCTATGTGTAAAGTTAACGATCTCTCACAGTTTATTCGTAAGTTAGTAATCATATCTTGCACGTTACACGCAAGCACAAGATACATATGCACGTCAGCCACCTATGTTGGATTCCAGTGGGCAAGATATTGCTTCTGAGTTTGATTGGCTTCTGCGTTTGATTGATTAGATGGTAGTTATGATGGATTGTGTTATGTATGGAATGGTTTTGGTACTTTTGGTATTGATAGACTGGGTTGTAGTTTTGAGTTCTGGTACTAAACTTGGTGAGTGTTTGAGCACTGGAAGGGGTTATTTAAAGTACTCGTGAATCCATGCATCCTTCCTTGGATTATATAAAGTAATTGTGAATGAACTTTTGCATCCTTCCCTAGATTATGTAGAAAGCACTGTAATTATTCTGATAAAATACTTAAATTTTATGTGGGAACCGGTATAAAATTTAAAATATCCATCTCCAAATTTTTCTTTGTTTGAATCTTTAGCAACACTTTTAAAAACAAAGGTCACATTTCTCCTCGAAAAAATTTATGGTCTCTCTCTTTCGTTTTTCTTCAATTTATTTCTCTGATTCATAAAGTGTACGTGTTTCCTTAAATAATATGATGATATTTTGATTAATTTGTTAAGAACAATTATAAGCTGATTTTTATTTTCTGATAATAATATTAATCATAGTTTACTTGTCAAGCGTTGTTTTGGCAAAATTTTATAACATTAAACCTAACGATGTTGAGGATAGGTTAGGCATGGTTGAGGAACCGTTTAGAGAAAATTGAGACTCTTTCGAAAAAGGTGGAAACATTGTTGGCTAATATTAACCAAAAAAAATGAATTATTCGATAGAGGTACGAACTCCTCATGGATATGTGATAATCGACCAAAGAGAAAAACAAAAAGAAGTTGAGATGATCAGTTAGTCGTGTCAAAATTTGCATTTTTTTGTATCTATTTAGCTATCAACCAGCTAATTTTAGGATTAGGTCAGGATTGTACTAAACCATCGCGATTGGGTTGCATTTGTGAGGATCGGGTCCGGTTGGGGTCCGGTTCAACACTGCGTTTGCGATAAGCCATCACATTTATGAAGAGGGAAATTAAATTTTTGACATGGTTTTTGAAATTCCTACATGATTTTATTGTTCTTTTCACGTTTTGAGGAGCTAAAAAAACTCGATTTTGGGCGATTTTTTTTTGAGCCATTAATAGTTTATCTTATATCAACAGTGAAATTTTAAGTTGTTGGGATTGTGTTGGATAATCTAAGATCGGTTTGTTTAATCTCTTAATATATTTTAATCACAATGCAATTTAGCCATGTGTATAAGCTCTTCTATGCACCATCAGTTAAAAGATCCATATATAAATGAAAATATATTATCACCTTATTCTTTATGTGTAAAAGGCTCAAATATGTCATCGTTCTATGAGAAAAGGTTCATCTATGCTATCCGTTAAAAGTTTAGCTCATTTATGTCATTCCGTTGGAGAAAACGCTCATACATGTCATTATTTGTTAACTGAAAGCAGTTTCGATTTTGCAAAATCATTTATTACACGTGGTCAATTATGATTCGATCATGTCATTAATTAAATCATTTTTTAAAAAAGGGAAAAGGCTCCAATATATATGTCATCAAACTTTGAGAAAAGACTCATCTATGCTATCCGTTTAACACCTTGTTTGGATGGTTGTTACCCGTTGTATTATATAGTATTGTTAATCTAAATACAATGTTTGTTTTGATTGTTACTAAAATTATATTGTATTGTATTGTTTAAATCCATCGTTAGTAAAGATGAAAAAACCCATTTTATGTAATGATCGATTTGGTGTGATCGCGTCGTTACCTTAATATTTTCTTCTCATTTTGTCTTTACTTATTATTTAATAATTCTATTTTATCATTTACCTTGCCATTTCACAGTATCTCTACCACATACACTGTCACGCCCCGAGCCTACACCCTGGACGTGGCCGGCACTCGAGAACCATTGTTGGCCCCCAAGCGAACGCTTGTCCTGGCTTACTACTAAGCGGAAGAGTAACTCAAATATACATAAGCATCAAAACTGAAGGAAACATTTAAAACAGTTTATTGAATCTCAAAACTATCTGAAAATACTGAATGATACATAAAGTTTTAAATAAATTATCTGAAATTAAGTACTGTAAGACTGACCGAAACTGTCTACTATGAAGCCTCTATTGTATAAAGATAGGTGTCAGTACAAGACCCACAACATCTCAAAGCGCTACTACTAATAAATCATAAAACTAGAGTTCTCTTAAAGCAAGGAGGCCTCATCAAAAGTTAACGAGCGGATGGTGTGATCTCAACGGAACTCATGTTGATGATCCTAAGTACCTGAATCTGCACCATGAAACGATGCAGGTTGAATGACATCAGTACATTGAATGTACGAGTATGTAATAGGGCTGAATAAAATAAATAACTGAACTGAAAGGCTGAAAGTAACTCAACTGAAATATAGAATAAATCATGATGAAAATCATTTAAGCTCTTACTGTAGGAATGCAATAATGGTAAATACTGAACTGAAATGTATATATAAAAATATACTTTACTTTACTTTACTAGGTAATTTCTGTAACCGACAACCATCACTGTGAGCCTCGTGATGATACAACGTCTTACCCACTTTGCCAAAGCCGCTCTATACCTTGCCAAAAGTATAGAACGCAACTGATGCATCCACTAAAAAGCCAACTTGAGGCAGGTGAAGAGTCGTCTGTCTTGTGGTACGATCATATCTACGCTGGCTACGTAGTTTATGGGGGCTGTGAGTTGTTTGAACTCTCCCCCATATCGGTGTTCAATACTACTCCCAAAATATATATTTGTATGCTCATGTAAAATACTCACTGGGTTGAGATAATTACTCAAAAGAGCCTCTTTAAGAGTTTACTGAACTGTTCTCAATCTTTTTGAAATACTCTGAAAACTCTTTATACTTTTCTAAAAATAATACTCTCTTTTCAATATGAAAAATAATACCTTCTTTAAGGGGCAACTGAACTTCTCTTTATCTGGCTGAAATGCTTTTGAAAACTGTTTATGCTCTTCTTAAAAATAGTAGTTCTTTTCTCAATGTGAAAATAATTATTTTTGAAACCATTTGTGCTCCCTTGAACTCTTCTCAAAAGATATCTTAAAAATACTTTTGAACTCACTTTAAAATTTCTAAACCAATGCATAAAAATAAATGCACAAAGAATTTCAATGAAAATCTCATCAACTAGGGTTCATGTGAAATATAATGATGAACAACTCAAGGATATCAATGCACATAATATTGCAATCTTATAATATAAGAACTTAGAATTTAGAACAAGAACATAACTCATATCAAGAATTTCATAAAACTGAGGGTAGAACCCTAGATTCAACTTGCTATTGACTGAATTGAGATGTAGGGCGTGAGGACGAACTAGTCCAACACTATGAATGGCCTTACATACCTTATACGTTTCAAATTCTTGAGAAAGATGAGATCTTTGGATGAAAAGATGGCAAGAATTTGTTTCTTGAACCTTAGAGATGTGTTCTTGAGGAGCTTTCTTGAAAAATCTATGAATTTCATGAGTAGGAGTTATTAATTCACGTTAAGATGAAAGAATTATGAATTTCTATGGTCAAATCTTACCTTGAATGATAGATGAACCTCGGAGGAAGTTAGTTTCTTGAAAACTTTTCTTTCTAGGGTAAATTTATGAACTAGGGAGGTGAACTACGCATTTGGGGTTTTTTTTTAAAAGACCCAGACGCCCACACGGAAAACCCCTCAGACGCGCAGCCAACCACGCAGGAAGGCATTAATTGTTGCCTCGCCGCGCGCCCACGCGGAAAATCCATCAGCCACGTGGCCTGCGCGTGGCAAGATAGTGTCCAGTAAAATTGACATAACTTTTTACTTCAAACTCCAATTGATGTAAACTTGGTGGCATTGGAAAGAAGACTCAAATACCTTTAATTTGATAGGTTAAGGGCCACGTAACTCTTCATATTCTAAGAGATATGGTCATTTAAAGTTGACCCAAGTAGAATCTTATATTAAAACTTAATCGGTAAGAAAGCTTTCAACTTAACTTTGGGCTAGGGGATTCTTGTGACCTTAATTCATCTCTAAATTATTCCCACACTAAAGAATTAAGCTTAACATCTAAACACAATTTAAGAATTACCCGATACGACCTTATATGCAAATGAAGAATGGTTCAGGACTTAGATTAGAAATTTCTGGGGTGTTACATACACTACAATTTCTTATAGGTTTATCATTCAAATTATGGATATGCGATCGATATTATGTAACGACGGAGAACGATACAATCTATCCAAACATTGCATTCATTAAAACAATATAGTATGATACAATACAACACAATACGATACATTACGAAACAATACATAATAACCATCCAAACAAAGTGTAAAAGTTTGACTCATTTATGTTATTTCAGTTAACAAATAATGGCATGGATGGGCCTTTTCTTAAATGGAGATGGCATATATAAACAAAATTTTTATCGAATAATATAAATAAGCCTTTTTCTCAAAATTCGATACACGTTTTAGTCTTTCCCCTTCTTTCTTTTCTTTTAGTTTTTATTAAATGTAGTTGCTAACATATGGCAATTCAATGATGAATGTTTTAAAATGATCTGTTTGACCTCTCAATATATCATAGAATACAAATGTATAAAACGCTAGTTAATAATATATATATATATATATATATTGTGTATGTTATATTATAAAGTACTTATAATTTTTTTTAAAATAACATTAATCTTTAAAGATAAAAATATATATTAAAAGAGGAATATGATAATTCGTCATTACACAAACAATTGAAGAACAAAATTAAATGGAGTGAAGAAAATTTTGTCATCAATATCATCATATTAAAAGTAAAAATTATGTTGGTATCAATACACTATAACACACTCTAAAAGATACAGTAAAAAAAATGAAATACATTATTTGTAAGCACAAGAATATAATACATATTAATGAGCATATTAATCTCGTATAATATATGCTATTAAACTGATAGACAACTCAAGTAATTATTACTTGTATTTTATGAATTTGGAATGTGATAAGTATATATATATATATATATCGATGTTTAATAGTATAATAAAATAAATACAATATAATAGTTACAGAAGAATACAAATAAAGAAGAAATTGAAAATAAAAGTTAAATAATAATTTTCCTTTTTTTTAACCAAATTTTCTCTATGTCAACCTTACGGATTTATTTGAATATTTTTATTAAAAAAAAATTTGCTTAAAATATTTTCTTAGGGATTTCAAATATCCTAAGGTATAATTACCTAAAAAGGTTTTTTCATTGTATTTTATTTGGAAGAAAAATCTGCAAGCAATTAGATTATTTGTGATTTTTTGGTATAATTTTCATAAATTATTACGTAATATATAATTTTTTCTAGACTTAAGTTTGATGAGTTAAATATGTTTATTTTTTAAATGATGGTTTAATGACTTGGCATGTCAACTAAAACAGAAAGAGACTGTTGAGGTATTTAGTAAAAAAAATTTAGAAAAATAGTAATAGTTGAGTGATATTATTGTCTTTAAAAAAATAAAAGTGATCTGTATAAGGAGTTTTCAAAATATAAGTGACTATTTAGGAAAATAATATAATGTTTAAGTACCAAAAAATGATTCCTAAGTATGCAATTCTTTCTTAATAAACTAATCGATTTTTTTCAAAACAATAAACAAGATTATAGTTTTGGTTAAATGAATTTGAACAAGTCTATTATGAAGAAAGAAAAAAAAGGAGACTTAAAATGAAATGACATCAGACATGCCAACTTGACGAGAAGGAAGTTTTTGAAGTGTTAAGTATCTTTTTTTAGGAAAAATAGTGATCATTAAGTGATACTTTTATCCTAAATGAAACAAAAATGATATTTGAAGACAATTATCAAAACTTAAGTGGTCATTTAAGAAATTAACTCTTGGGCCTTAAATTTTCTTCTTTTTATATACTTTTATTTTTTTGGTTCAAATCAAGCTTTGAAATTTGTTTTTTTTGGTTTTGTTTTATATGTTCAGCTTTTAATTTTCTTCCTTTCATGAACTCCTCCTTTCTCCTGTTCAAGCCAAATTTTGAGAATTGTTTTTAGATTTTGTTCTCTATGCTCAATTTTTAATTTTCTTCCTTTTATGTACTTTTGTGTTTTTTCATTCAAATTAAGTTGTGAGAATTTTATTTTTTTATCATAATTTTTTTCATATATTTTAGGAGTTTTTAAATATACACGTATCTCATATATTTTTGGAGTCAATATTATGAAGATAATTAAATAAAAAATTGTACTAAATGATAGTTTTGTCTATTGCAGAGTCTCTTAATGAAGCATAAAAAGTTCAATCGAACATTTTTAGGAATTTTTATGCTTTTAATATAATATAGATACTTGCAAAAAATATTCTAAATAGTATCCTATTGAGTATCCAAACATTTTTTTTGTTCACAAGTGTCCTTATTTTATTCTAAAACAATAAAAATTACTAAAAAAATTTTAATGACTACCAAAATGAAGTGTTAGATATAATTGTCACCAAACGAACAATGAAAGTATGCACAACTGATCTTCTAGAGGAAAAAACTCAAATCAAGTTCTCCAGTAAAATAAAGACAGAGATTTTACTAAAACCTTATATATGACTTTACAAATAATAATATTCATTTATCGATTTTCCTGACACTTCTATCTTTCTTATGGAATACTTTAGTACTCCTAATTTTTCTTGAAAATAAATGATATACCTTGATTTTTATAGATATATAACAAAGTAACTTATAAGTGCTAGCAAAGTATATCATCAAATCTAAAAATTCTTAAAATGCAGATTATTTGAAAGAAAGAAAAAAGAGAAGCAAATATAACAACATAACAATTAAAATTCAAAAGTCAATACAAGCAACATGATTATCTCCAATTTCCAAACAAAGCAACAAAAATTAAAAGAAATATCAAAATAATCAAATAGAAAATTAATAAAATAACATATAAAAAAAAAAACTCTAGAACAATGAATGTATGAGACGAACATGCAAGAACACAATAATATAAGTTAATGTTAATTTTTCAATAATTTAAAATAATAATGAAAAAATTAAGAACTTATCCTCAGGAAAAAAATCAATGTAGTAGACTAATTGAAAATCTATGTATAATTTATTTTACTTTGTCAATTATTACAATAAACTCATTAAGTTATGAATTTATGCCTGAAAAACTGAAAACCAAAAAGAGAAAAAAATGAAATAAGAAGAATAAAAGGCATAGGTAAAAAACATATTGTTGACATGCTTATATATATGTGTTACTTAAAGCACATTAAACGTATTCTTAATGAATGATAAAAATTAACTAATTAACCATAAAATAATTAATAATTACAATATTACCTTCCATTGTATTATTAATCTATTTTCATTAAATAGTTAAATGATTTTTTTTTTTAAAAAAGACAAAGAAATCTCAATTTGATGTTAAAAATTATTTTTATTATCGACTCGATCTATATTTATAATAAAAATAATAAATTAACTAGATCAAAAAATTGAAAGTAATATATTTTCCAAATTTCATTTCATTTATTTTTAAACGTTAATCAGAATATAAAATGGAGATTTGATCAATGATTCATGTGCAAAATATTTATGTTGTGTGACAATAGTTTATTGATAATCAAATGCTTAAAATAAATTTGCAAAATAAATCAAAACAATGTTAAAACAGGATCAAATCTGTATATGTCTTATTGATAGGGTATACTCAACACAGAAAAACACTTTCATTTTTCTTTTGATTAATAATTATTATGTTATCAATTTAAATTATTGACACCATTTCTTATGAAAACATATTTTTTTCACTTTATTTTAAATATTTGCCTCAATGAAATTCAAACTATCATTATAATAATAAGAATGATATTCACATAAATGTCCTTCATAACAGAGTATCAATGTAGCTTATAATTTACAAATAATATTATAATTTTGAATAACATAATAACAGGAACCTATAAATGAATGAAAATCACCAAACACAAAATTCATGCTAAATATAGATGAATCATTCGATCATTTAAAATATCAAAGAAGAACAAAAACAGAAGGGGGTGGAGAGATAAGTGGTCGGCCTACTAATAAAAATTGACATTGAGGTACCTCATCAAAATGTTTTTCTGGAGAGAATTAATATGAAAATTGAATTGCACGTTTCTCTGTTATCATAACTACAAACATTGTTTTATATGTAAAACTTATTGTTATTTTACATTATTGAAGATTTGCATCAAATTTAAATACTAAGTCATTGCTTATGTATAATGGTTCCATTATTACAACGAATTACATATATGACAATCACTTAATTTATTTCAATTTAATTCATGAATACCGAATGTTTCTCTATCAACAAGGATCCCCCAAATTAAGCACAATTTTATGGAGAAAAACAGAGTGATCGACCTGCTAATAAGAAGTGACAACAAAGTACCCTATCAAAATGTTTTTCTTGGAGATAATTAATATGAAAATTGAATTGCAGGTTTCTCTGTTATAATATCTATACACATTTTTATATATGGAAAATTTATTATCATTCTACATTATTGAAGATTCGCATCAAATTTAAATACCAGGTCATTGCTTATGTATACTGATTCTGTTATTACAACGAATTACATATATAATGATTATTTAATTTATTACAATTTAATTCATGAATGTAGGAAGTTTTTCTATCAACAAGGAACCCCCAAAATAAGCATAATTTTATAGAGAAAAAACAAAGTAATCGACCTGCTAATAATGATTAATAATGAACTCCATCAAAATATTTTTCTTGTCGATTGCATTGTTCCTCTTTAATTTACGGCGAAATGATCTAGTGGACCCTTATACTTGTACGCGTTTGTATTATGGACCCTTCTACTTAATCCTTTATCAACTGAACCCTTACATTCAATCAAAAGAAGATTTGTAAACCCCTCCTACCATGTGTATAGTTCACTCTCCCTTAAATAGATATCATGTCAAATCCATGTCACAAAAATTAATAACATGTCATACTAATCTTTATTAATTATTTTTAAAAAATTTTAACCAAAATTATTAAATAAAAGGTACTAATATAATAAAATTTTAATTGTTTCTTCAAATTAAAATTTGGGACTCCACTTGACCGATCTTCTTTCCATTCCCATGGTGAAATGGCCAAATTTCACCGGAGAAAGTCGTCGTCGCCGCTGCCACTCCTTTTGCCGGGGAGATCACATATTCTCTCTTCCTCACCCGTCTCAGTCTCCGTCACACCCTCACCAATTTCCCTTCCTCCTTCACCAACCTCCACAAATCCAGCAACCCTATGCTGCTGCACCACCCACTCTGGCTAGCAAAGCTCTTCGCCACCACCCGTTTTGGTAAAAAATGAACCAGCGACGCCTCCCATTTTGTGAAAAAGGAACCAACTCCACCTCTCTCTCACTCCACTGCGAATCGGTGGGCTCCGACAAACACCGTTGCTCTCTCCCTTCACCGGGGAATCAGTGTACTGAAAGAGATATCAATGTCAATGTCAAGATTTGCTAAAGAAGATGACTATAGAGGGTAGAGAAGAAAGAAAAAGGGGTTAGGCAAGGATGGTGGTTGGGCAGGGGTGGGAACGGCCGAAAAAGGGTTGAGTGGATGAAGAAGAAAGGTTTTTTTAATTTTTAATTTTTTTAATTTTATTCTTTTATAATTTTAATTTTTTTAAATTTAAATATGGTATTCACTTGCCTTTAACACACGAGTAGACACACTCTCTCGCCAACTCAAGTATCTTAATGCCACATGAGCATGGTCAATGATCATAGGGGTATTATTTGATATATTGTGTTTTATCGAGTTTAAGGGTTCAGTTGGTAAAAGGTTAAGTAGAAGAGTCAATAATACAAACTCATACAAGTACAGGGGTCTATTAGATCATTTCGCCTTTATTTACATTAGAAATAATTGAAGCAAACAAGCTTGAAACTCTTTTTATTGGATCAATAAGATCATTATATAACAAATAATATTAACGACTCTAATATTTCAATTACTATTGCTAATCGCTACGCTGGTCATCCGTACCAATACGTAATCATTACTCAAGAAAATCATGTGTTCTACTGTAACAAACTGAAATCCTCACTATATTAATAAGAGCACAGGAACACTATTACAACTTTAAGATTCTAAATGCAACACTCAAACTACCGAATTACAATGGAAATATTGAAATAACAAGTAACTAAAGACAGAGATAAGAATGGAGATGAGAAGCTTAGACTCTAGAAAGAGATGAGAGGATTTGACAATTTCATTCATGATATGCATAACCCTTCTTCCCAACTCATTTACCCTTTTTAACCAAATGCTAATTGGGCCGGGATTCCAAATAAAATACTCCAACATTTTACTCGGCCCAATAATCCCAACTAAATTAGTCTCCACTAATTCTAGTCCATAGGCCCTTACATATCAAACTCGGTTCACAACAATACTCCCGCCCTCAATGAGAACCTTGTCCTCAAGGTTCAAGTAGAACAATGTCAACAATAACAGAATATCACTCTCATAAGGTGAAACATACTTCTTCCCATCAATTCCATTAAAAGGTACTGTAATAACAATTTCATAACTAAAAGGCAACCACATATGCTCTGTTTTGATTTCCAATTGATAGCATTGACTGGAGATCATTGTCAGTTGTTTGATCCAATTCCTCAAAGAATGCAGTACCATAAATGTATTGTGCAAGGAATAAACAAAGAACAAGTTCCAGCCGTCCAAACAACAATCAAAGAGACAATTATTTTCGCATCCGTTGAATTTTCTGTTGGCATTTCATTGCCTCCTCCAATATCGACAATGCCTACTCCAATGGTTAACACCACCGTAGTTTGAATGGAATATGTAGCGCAATTTTGCTCTCCCAAACCCACCGAGAAAACTAGCTGAGTTAAAACAAGGAAAGCCCATCGAGAGACAAGAGGTTTGGTAGTGTCCAGTCCTTCAGATTTGCAATGATGGAAGTAAGCCAAGATTAGCATAATGTTGGCTGACCAAAAACTACAGAGATACAAGAATTATCCTTCCAAAGTAGTGCGTGCCAAGACTTGCAAAAACATTAACCTTGAGCAAACACGTCTCTAAAATACGCATGTCCATGTATGGAGCCTTATTTTCAGCATGCCATGCTAAAAGGAAAACAAGAAAATTTCTTCTCCAAATCAATCTCGTCACCCTTGATGTTAATGTTGTCAGGTGAAGGAAAGGCTTCTTTCAACAATATAAAAGTGAGTATAATTTGGTGAAAGAGCAACTGCTAGTGCTGAATAATATGATCAAGAAGTACTCCCTATGATTCTGATCCAGAGTATGTTCCTATCTACTGAGTAAGTAAATAACTATCAAGAACGAAGTAATCTAGTGGCCGGTGAATCACTGATCAAAGAGCGAGCAGCCGCCAGGTTTAATGATTTGGTGGGATCTACAGATGTAGTGGCTGGTGAACCCCTTCTTCTTCTGCCACTCCGGGATCCCACACTCTAGTCATAGAGTTCGAAAAAGCAATTAAGCAACACCTGCCAGAACAACCCTACAATTGTAATGCCTCCACGTTAACTGTGTAACCCGTCCGAGCCATGAAAGTGAAACTTATTCTCGAATTCCATACACCAAGATCCGTTGCAGTTAAACAAATGGTTATAGTAACACATTTAGAACCCGGATCAAATGGAAATTGACTCGAATTAAGTTGATCATATCCACCTGTTTGTGGACTCATTATCGGAGCCAACCAAGTGACACCTCCAAGAGAAAAATCCAGAACGTCGAAGGTTTTGTAAGCACATATATCAGACAACAAGAATTCTGAAAGAGTGCACTCCTACCCAGTATCAACCCAATTGTATTTGCGTAAGTGAAAGCCAAGGCAAAGCATCGATCTATTTTGGCTACCCCCATGATATTCTTCAGGAGAATCATGCCAACAGGAAATTGTGCGAAGCCATAACGCAACAACAAATGAATAATCGATTTCAGCAAGTAGCGAACTTGCACTCGATATCACAGTTCCTTGACAAGCAAAAGCAACCAAAAAATCAGATGTATTCAGTGGAGGAAATTTTACAAGCAACGCCACATTATCATGTGAATTTTCCTCCTCGTCACTATTATATATGTCTGTATCATGTAACACGACAAGAGGTACTTTGGTTTCTTTGCACAAGCTATCATTGTACACATTGGCTACTGTAGATACAGAATGTTCAAAATCATGGAAAATAGCTTTCATATCATGAATGTTGGAACTCACTGTTGTGTGTGGAATTTTGTCGAACATGTGATCTTCGGAGATAAAAGAAGGTTCATTTACCGAATTCGCTTCCACTGAATTGATATTCCCAGTTTTTGGTGTCGCTATGTCTTAGTAGGTTCAATATCCGTATTGTTTTTAGCAATCAGCGCCACAGATTCTACATATTGATACTTCATAGACAATTTATCGAACACTTGGTCTGCCTGTGAGCTTCCAGTGTTGTAGGTTAATGCAATGGCAGAGGACTTTGAAAAATGGCTGGAAGCAGGAAAGAGAGACACCTCAACTGATTGTGAAACTATAGGGACAGAATTAACGTAGTCATAATAAACCTGCGAGGAATTAGCTAGACGCTCCAGCACATTTATGTTGGTTTGTTGTTGAAATCGCTGAGCAAATGCATCCTTAAAATGGTTCCAATAGAAAAATAGCTTGTTGCGAAACAACTAATCGAACTAGGAAAGAGCTTCACCATCAAAGTAGAAGGAAGGAATAGGTAGCCAGTCCTTCTCGTCGAAGCCAAGGTATGTGAAGTACAACTCTGCCCGAAAAATCCAATTCTTCGGGTTTTCGTTGTCATTGCCACTAAATCTAGGTAGAAACATAGCTGTTGTTGGCGTCCGATGAATGAAAGGACCAATGTAACAAACTGAAATCCTCACTATATTAATAAGAGCACAGGAACACTATTACAACTTAAAGATTCTAATTGCAACACTCAAATATCGAATTACAATGGAACTATTTAAATAACAAGTAACTAAAGATAGAGATAAGAATAGAGATGAGAAACTTAGACTCTAGAAAGAGGTGAGAGGATTTGACAATTTATTCACGATATGCATAACCCTTCTTTCCAACTCATTTGCCCTTATTAACCAAATGCTAATTGGGCCGGGATCCCAAATAAAATAGGAAAATAACTAAAATCCCTTATTTTAATAATATATCCATATTAATGTATTAATGTATCCGTGCTTGTATTAATGTATCCGGATTGGGTTAATTTTTATTTTAATAATGTATACATATTAATATATTAATGTATCTGTGGTTGTATTAATGTATCCGCGTTTTCATTAATGTATCCGGATTGAGTTAATTTTAAGGGATTATTGTACTTAGAAAAAAAGTAGGGATAGATAGTAATTTCATATTTACACTATGTTATTTATGTAACTTACCCAATAAAATACTCCAACATTTTACTCGACCCAATAATCCCAACTAAATTAGTCTCCACCAATTCTAGTCCATAGGCCCTTACATATCCAACTCGGTTCACAATATATACTGAAAAAAAACAAATTTAATTGTCTGATAACTTAAGCAACGAGAAATTTTTGATTTCCATCTCTACTCAAATCATTAAAAAATTATTTTAAAACTTCTAATATACTATATAAAACATAAATAAACTCACTATATCAAACATAATTTTTTTTTTAAATGGCCTAAACTAGCTCACTAGTTAATGGGCCAAAGATTTTGAGTCAATGGGACACGTAGGAGATAGACACATTGGTATTAGTCCCATTCCGATATTATTTATTTTATTCTATTACCATATACAGATGAATAATATTGAGACTTTGGGAGTTTGGTTGCTTATATATACGCTCGGAATCTATCTGTAATTCTAAGTTATCATAAATTTTGGAATTTTTTTTTTCATTTGATCGAAGCAAAGGAATTGTGATTTTCGATTGTGGATTAAGGAATTTTGGTCTGGAATTGAGATGGATGGGAATAATTGGAGGGCCACTCAGGCTCAGGCTCAGGCTCCGGGAGGTGGTGTAGGTGGCAGAGCGGCGGCCGGAGCTATGGATTCCGGTGATTGGCGGACTCAACTTTTGCCCGATTCGCGTCAAAGGATTGTCAACAAGATGTAAGCTTTTTTTAATTTTGGTTTTGCGACTTGCTCATGTTTTTTAATTTGTTACAGATTTTGGATTAGGAATTTAAAATTTTATATCTTAGGGGTTTATAGGATTTACGAAGAAACCCCTTTTCGTTAGAACTTAGAAGTAATGATGAATCAATCTGATACATGTTTTTTCAGTTTGTTTCTGTTTTATGTAAACTCATTGCAGGTGAATTTTTGGGGTTTTTTGTTACTGATACTGAGCGAGTTAATTGGAAGTTTTTGCCCTAGGTATTTCCAATTTTGGTAATCAGTCAAGGGGGTAACGAATGTGTACACTCTGACCCCATTCTTGGGATTACACTAGGTATGTTGTCGTTGTTGGGGTGGTGCTGTGGTGGTAATCAGTCGAGGAACTAGTTCAAGTGGGAAAACCTAGTTTTACTCACTGTGCTTTATGTTTTGTTTTAGATATGTCGAAATGGTAGATTGGTGTTCGATATAATTGGATTATAACTACTGATATTTGTTGAGAGAAAATAAGTTTTAGTCTTTTGTAGCAGGGTAACTGTTATGTCGAATTATTTTTAATATATTTGCGAAGCATTTATCTAGATTGTGATCTTATCAAAACTTTGTTCTTGATACGTCGAAATGGCTGGTTGTTGCTGGAGCTAATTGTATTATAACTACTAATATTTGTTTAGAGGAAACAAGTTTTAGTCTTTTGTAGCAGGGCGTGATGTCGAATTATTTTTAATATATTTGAGAAGTATTTATCTAGATTGTGCTTTTATCAAGAGTTTATGTTGATCTTTTGTTGATATGGTTGTATAGAATGGAGACCTTACAGAGGCATCTTCCTGTCTCTGGGCAAGAAGGAGTGCAGGAGCTTAAGAAAATTACTGTGAGGTTTGAAGAAAAGATTTATTCTGCTGCTATAAGTCAGGTATGTAGTCTAAACTTGTTTCTTATTTGTTCGAATTGGAAAGCTAGCTCATAAACTACCCCTCCCTTTTTCATCCGATCTGAGACTTTTGATTCAATTTGTTCTTCAAGACCATATAAGGAAACCACTCATCCTTTTTCATCCGATGTGGGACTCTTGTTTCAATTTGTTCTCCAAGACCGTATAAACCCATACCTTTTCATCCGATGTGGGACTCTTGATGCAATTTTTTCTCCAAAACCATACTAGGAAACCACCCATTTATCCAATGTGGGATTCTTCTACATGAATGATTCAATTTGTTCTCCTCTTCATTGATGTTATTCCTGCTTGTATAAACTTGCATTTGTCTTTCCAGTCATCTAGACGCGTTGTATTAGGGATGGCAAGCGGACTGGTACAGTGCGGTTGCGGGGCAACCTCACAAACCTGCGAAGATTTTGACCCCCGCCCATATCATTATGTTTATGTAAAATTTCGCACTCCTAAATGAACACATGAATCACTATTTTAGCATTTTTACCAAGACATTGCGGACATTAAAAATGATAATTGGATATTCTTATATTTTCTCTCATCAAGGTTCTTATAACAGGGAAATGGAAGAGCCTGATACTATATATCAGTTCATCTTAAGCATGAGATCTGTAAATTTTATTAATTGATAATTTATTTACGTAAATTACCTATTAGAGTGTGATAAGAACAATAAAACAGGGTTAATTCTGCATATTGACATGTTTTTCTCACACATAAATATTATAGTATCATATTAATTATAATTCCCCAAGAGTGCTCACTATTTATCTGTCAACACAAAATGGATAGAATCAAGTTATATGGAATTAGTTTAAATAATTTCATATTTGAGTGACCGACATAGATTCACAAAATCTACTTTTACACTAATTTTTGAAACTGACCACCACATAAAAATAATTTAGATCTAATTTAAATGTCTTTGCACGCCTAAGGAACCTCCACGTGGTAGGTTTAAGGTCTGCGTATACTCTATCCTCCCCAGATCCGGTTGCACACCTAAGGAAGTTTAGTACTAAGAACTTAATTTCTTTGCTTTTTCTTGTTCAAATCGCTGCTTGGAGATGCTTTACTTCAGCCAAGGCCCCAAGGGTCTATCAAAAACAGTCTCTCTATCTTTATGAGGTAGTGACTGTAAGGTCTGTGTACACTCCTCACCCTCCCCAGGCCCACTTGTGGGGTTACACTGGGTATGTTCTTGTTTAAACCCCCTGCATAGTTCTGCCACCCTCCCCGCAATGCATCAATTTTTTTTAAAAATATTTGAACCCGCCCTGCATAGCCTACCCCCAGTTTGTCAACCCTATGTTGTATGTATTTTAACTTATATTTATCTAATATTGCAGCAAGATTATCTTTGGAAGATATCTTTAAAGATGCTGACCATGGAGACAAAATCTCAAAATCCTATGACCAATTCTATTCAGCCAAATCCTGCAAGTAGTGGTCAGAATGCCCTTGGTCCAGGTGAACAATGAAGTCTCATGTGCTGTATTTCAAATAGGGAAATCTTGTTTGACAGGACGTTTTGTATAAACCTAATTACTTCGTTCTGCTGTTGAAAAGTTTGCTCTCTGTAGCTAATAAGTGTACTTGAAATTTTAGATGCTTGAACCATTGTGCTAATCTTTGAGTAATCTAAAATAATTTAGGTGACTACCCCTAATAAGTATTGTTTGTGAGCTAGGTCAGAGTCCTAGCCCTGCTCTTTCTCTACATTCTGACTATTCTTTTCTTATTAGCTATCCAAAATCTGGAAGAGAGTGTGTTTCTATCATACTTGTGAGAGAGATGGAAGATTTTTCCAGAGTTCACTCACTTTAGATTTTTCTAGATTTTTCCAGATTTCACTTACCTTTACCGTTAATTTAAATTACTTTACTACCCTTGGTCGTCCTCTCTTGACCTTTCTATATAATAATATAATAATCTGTTGCTACACTTGATTCTTACATTGCTATTTTGTTCTCTCTTTTTCTTTCTTACTTTCCTGCGCTGGTTACATTTCTTTTGAGCCGAGGGTCTATCAGAAACAACCTCTCTACGGTAAGGTTCGTGTACACTCTACCATCCCCAGATCCCACTTACTGAATTACATGGCTATGTTGTTGTTGATCTCTTTGGTTTCGTTCTATGATTTTCTGTGTGTAATGTTAACGATCTCTCACAGTTTATTCGTAAGTTAGTAATCATATCTTGCAGGTTACACGAAAGCACAAGATACATATGCACGTCAGCCACCTATGTTGGATTCCAATGGGCAAGATGTTGCTTCTGAGTTTGAAAGGCTTCTGCGTTTGATTGATTAGATGGTAGTTATGATGGATTGTGTTATGTATGGAATGGTTTTGGTACTTTTGGTATTGATAGATTGGGTTGTAGTTTTGATGGATTGAGTTCTGGTACTAAACTTGGTGAGCATTTGAGCACATGAAGGGGTTATTTAAAGTATTCGCGAATCCATGCATCCTTCCTTGGATTATATAAAGTACTTGTGAATGAACTTTGCATCCTTCCCTAGATTATGTAGAAAGCACTGTAATTATTCTGATAAATTACTTAAATTTTATGTGGGAACCGTACTTAAATTTGAAATATCCATCTCCAAATTTTTCTTTGTTTGAATCTTTAGCAACACTTTTACAAACAAAGGTCACATTTCTCCTCGAAAAAATTTATGGTCTCTCTCTTTCGTTTTTCTTCAATTTATTTCTCTGATTCTTAAAGTGTACGTGTTTCCTTAAATAATATGATGATATTTTGATTAATTTGTTAAGAACAATTATAAGCTGATTTTTATTTTCTGATAATAATATTAATCATAGTTTACTTGTCAAGCGTTGTTTTGGCAAAATTTTATAACATTAAACCTAATGATGTTGAGGATAGGTTAGGCATGGTTGAGGAACCGTTTAGAGAAAATTGAGACTCTTTCGAAAAAGATGGAAACATTGTTGGCTAATATTAACCAAAAAAAATGAATTATTCGATAGAGATACGAACTCCTCATGGATATGTGATAATCGACCAAAGAGGAAAAACATAAAGAAGTTGAGATGATCAGATAGTCGTGTCAAAATTTGCATTTGTTTGTATCTATTTAGCTATCAACCAGCTAATTTCAGGATTAGGTCAGGATTGTACTAAACCTTCGCGATTGGGTTGCATTTGTGAGGATCGGGTCCAGTTGGGGTCCGGTTCAACACCGCGTTTGCGATAAGCCATCACATTTGTGAAGAAGGGAAATTAAATTTCTGACATGGTTTTTGAAATTCCTACATGATTTTATTGTTCTTTTCACGTTTTGAGGAGCTAAAAAAACTCGATTTTGGGCGATTTTTTTTTGAGGCATTAATAGTTTATCTTATATCAACAGTGAATTTTTTAGTTGTTGGGATTGTGTTGGATAATCTAAGATCGGTTTGTTTAATCTCTTTATATATTTTAATCACAATGCAATTTAGCCATGTGTATAAGCTCTTCTATGCACCATCAGTTAAAAGATCCATATATAAATGAAAATATATTATCACTTTATTCTTTATTTGGAAAAGGCTCAAATATGTCATCGCTCTATGAGAAAAGGTTATTATATGCTATCCGTTAAAAGTTTTGCTCATCTATATCATTCCGTTGGAGAAAAGGCTCATACATGTCATTATTTGTTAACTGAAAGCAGTTTCGATTTTGCAAAATCATTTATTACACGTGATCAATTATGATTCAATCATGTCATTAATTAAATCATTTTTTAAAAAAGGGAAAAGGCTCCAATATATATGTCATCAAACTTTGAGAAAAGGTTCATCTATGCTATCCGTTTAACACCTTGTTTGGATGGTTGTTACCCGTTGTATTATATAGTATTGTTAATCTAAATACAATGTTTGTTTTGATTGTTACTAAAATTATATTGTATTGTATTGTTTAAATCCATCGTTAGTAAAGATGAAAAAACCCATTTTATGTAATGATCGATTTGGTGTGATCGCGTCGTTACCTTAATATTTTCTTCTCATTTTGTCTTTACTTATTATTTAATAATTCTATTTTATCATTTACCTTGCCATTTCACAGTATCTCTACCACATACACTGTCACGCCCCGAGCCTACACCCTGGACGTGGCCGGCACTCGAGAAACATTGTTGGCTCCCAAGCGAACGCTTGTCCTGGCTGACTACTAAGCGGAAGAATAACTCAAATATACATAAGCATCAAAACTAAAGGAAACATTTAAAACAGTTTATTGAATCTCAAAACTATCTGAAAATACTGAATGATACATAAAGTTTTAAATAAAATATCTGAAATTAAGTACTGTAAGACTGACCGAAACTGTCTACTATGAAGCCTTTACTGTATAAAGATAGGTTTCGGGAAAAGACCCACAACATCTCAAAGCGCTACTACTAATAAATCATAAAACTAGAGTTCTCTTAAAGCAAGGAGGCCTCATCAAAAGTTAACGAGCGGATGGTGTGATCTCAACGGAACTCATGTTGATGATCCTAAGTACCTGAATCTGCACCATGAAATGATGCAGGTCGAATGACATCAGTACATTGAATGTACGAGTATGTAATAGGGCTGAATAAAATAAATAACTGAACTGAAAGGCTGAAAGTAACTCAACTGAAATATAGTATAAATCATGATGAAAATCATTTAAGCTCTTACTGTAGGAATGCAATAATGGTAAATACTGAACTGAAATGTATATATAAAAATATACTTTACTTTACTTTACTAGGTAATTTCTCTAACCGACAACCATCACTATGAGCCTCGTGATGATACAACGTCTTACCCACTTTGCCAAAGCCGCTCTATACCTTGCCAAAAGTATAGAACGCAACTGATGCATCCACTAAAAAGCCAACTTGAGGCAGGTGAAGAGTCGTCTGTCTTGTGGTACGATCCTATCTACGCTGGCTACGTAGTTTATGTGGGCTGTGAGTTGTTTGAACTCTCCCCCATATCGGTGTTCAATACTACTCCCAAAATATATATTTGTATGATCATGTAAAATACTCACTGGGTTGAGATAATTACTCAAAAGAGCCTCTTTAAGAGGTAACTGGACTGTTCTCAAGCTTTTTGAAATACTCTGAAAACTCTTTATACTTTTCTAAAAATAATACTCTCTTTTCAATATGAAAAATAATACCTTCTTTAAGGGGTAACTGAACTTCTCTTTATCTGGTTGAAATGCTTTTGAAAACCGTTTATGCTCTTCTTAAAATAGTAGTTCTTTTCTCAATGTGAAAATAATTATTTTTGAAACCATTTGTGCTCCCTTGAACTCTTCTCAAAAGATATCTTAAAAATACTTTTGAACTCACTTTAAAATTTCAAAACCAATGCATGAAAATAAATGCACAAAGAATTTCAATGAAAATCTCATCAACTAGGGTTCATGTGAAATATAATGATGAACAACTCAAGGATATCAATGCACATAATATTGCAATTTTATAATATAAAAACTTAGAATTTAGAACAAGAACATAACTCATATCAAGAATTTCATAAAACTGAGGGTAGAACCCTAGATTCAACTTGCTATTGACTGAATTGAGATGTAGGGTGTGAGGACGAACTAGTCCAACACTATGAATGGCCTTACATACCTTATACGCTCCAAATTCTTGAGAAAGATGAGATCTTTGGATGAAAAGATGGCAAGAATTTGTTTCTTGAACCTTAGAGATGAGTTCTTGAGGAGCTTTCTTGAAAAATCTATGAATTTCATGAGTAGGAGTTATTAATTCGCATTAAGATGAAAGAATTGTGAAGTTCTATGGTCAAATCTTACCTTGGATGATAGATGAACCTCGGAGGAAGTTAGTTTCTTGAAAACTTTTCTTTCTAGGGTAAATTTATGAACTAGGGAGGTGAACTACGTATTTGGGGTTTTTTTTTAAAAGACCCAGACGCCCACGCAGAAAACGCCTCAGACGCGCAGCCAACCACGCAGGAAGGCATTAATTGTAGCCTCGCCGCGTGGCCGGTGCGTGGCAAGATAGTGTCCAGTAAAATTGACATAACTTTTTACTTCAAACTCCAATTGATGTAACTTGGTGGCGTTGGAAAGAAGACTCAAATACCTTTAATTTGATTGGTTAAGGGCCACGTAACTCTTCATATTCTAAGAGATATGGTCATTTGAAGTTGACCCAAGTAGAATCTTATATTAAAACTTAATCGGTAAGAAAGCTTTCAACTTAACTTTGGGCTAGGGGATTCTTGTGACCTTAATTCATCTCCAAAATTATTCCCACACTAAAGAATTAATCTTAACATCTAAACACAATTTAAGAATTACCCGATACGACCTTATATGCAAATGAAGAATGGTTCAGGACTTAGATTAGAAATTTCTGGGGTGTTACATACACTACAATTTCTTATAGGTTTATCATTCAAATTATGGATATGCGATCGATATTATGTAACGACGGAGAACGATACAATCTATCCAAACATTGCATTCATTAAAACAATATAGTATGATACAATACAACACAATACGATACATTACGAAACAATACATAATAACCATCCAAACAAAGTGTAAAAGTTTGACTCATTTATGTTATTTCAGTTAACAAATAATGGCATGGATGGGCCTTTTCTTAAATGGAGATGGCATATATAAACAAAAATTTTATCGAATAATATAAATAAGCCTTTTTCTCAAAATTCGATGCACGTTTTAGTCTTTCCCCTTCTTTCTTTTCTTTTAGTTTTTATTAAATGTAGTTGCTAACATATGGCAATTCAATGATGAATGTTTTAAAATGATCTGTTTGACCTCTCAATATATCATAGAATACAAATGTATAAAACGCTAGTTAATAATATATATATATATATATATATGTGTATGTTATATTATAAAGTACTTATAATTTTTTTTAAAATAACATTAATCTTTAAAGATAAAAATATATATTAAAAGAGGAATATGATAATTCGTCATTACACAAACAATTGAAGAACAAAATTAAATGGAGTGAAGAAAATTTTGTCATCAATATCATCATATTAAAAGTCAAAATTATGTTGGTATCGATACACAATAACACACTCTAAAAGATACGGTTAAAAAAATGAAATACATTATTTGTAAGCACAATAATATAATACATATTAATGAGCATATTAATCTCGTATAATGTATGTTATTAAAATGATAGACAACTCAAGTAATTATTACTTGTATTTTATGAATTTGGAATGAGATAAGTATATATATATATATATATATATATATATATATATATATCGATGTTTAATAGTATAATAAAATAAATACAATATAATAGTTACAGAAGAATACAAATAAAGAAGAAATTGAAAATAAAAGTTAAATAATAATTTTCCTTTTTTTTTAACCAAATTTTCTCTATGTCAACATTACGGATTTATTTGAATATTTTTATTAAAAAAAATTTGCTTAAAATATTTTCTTAGGGATTTCAAATATCCTAAGGTATAATTACCTAAAAAGGTTTTTTCATTGTATTTTATTTGGAAGAAAAATCTGCAAGCAATTAGATTATTTGTGATTTTTTGGTATAATTTTCATAAATTATTACGTAATTTATAATTTTTTCGAGACTTAAGTTTGATGAGTTAAATAGGTTTATTTTTTAAATGATGGTTTAATGACTTGGCATGTCAACTAAAACAGAAAGAGACTGTTGAGGTATTTAGTAAAAAAAATTTAGAAAAATAGTAATAGTTGAGTGATATTATTGTCTTTAAAAAAATAAAAGTGATCTGTATAAGGAGTTTTCAAAATATAAGTGACTATTTAGGAAAATAATATAATGTTTAAGTACCAAAAAATAATTCCTAAGTATGCAATTCTTTCTTAATAACATAATCGATTTTTTTCAAAACAATAAACAAGATTATAGTTTTGGTTAAATGAATTTGAACAAGTCTATTATGAAGAAAGAAAAAATTGGAGACTTAAAATGACATGACATCAGACACGCCAACTTGACGAGAAGGAAGTTTTTGAAGTGTTAAGTATCTTTTTTTAGGAAAAATAGTGATCGTTAAGTGATACTTTTATCCTAAATGAAACAAAAATGATATTTGAAGACAATTATCAAAACTTAAGTGGTCATTTAAGAAATTAACTCTTCTTTATATTGGGCCTTAAATTTTCTACTTTTTATGTACTTTTATTTTTTTGGTTCAAATCAAGCTTTGAAATTTGTTTTTTTTTGGTTTTGTTTTATATGTTCAGCTTTTAATTTTCTTCCTTTCATTCACTCCTCCTTTCTCCTGTTCAAGCCAAATTTTGAGAATTTTTTTTAGATTTTGTTCTCTATGCTCAATTTTTAATTTTCTTCCTTTTATGTACTTTTGTGTTTTTTCATTCAAATTAAGTTGTGAGAATTTTATTTTTTCATCATAATTTTTTTCATATATTTTAGGAGTCTTTAAATATACACACATCTCATATATTTTTGGAGTTAATATTATGAAGATAATTAAATAATAAATTATAGTAAGTGATAGTTTTATCTATTGCAGAGTCTTTTAATGAAGCTAAAAAGTTGAATCAACATTTTAAAGAATTTTTATACTTTTAATATAATATAGATACTTGCAAAAAATATTCTAAATAGTATCCTATTGAGTATCCAAACATTTCTTTTGTTCACAAGTGTCCTTATTTTATTCTAAAACAATAAAAATTACTAAAACAATTTAATGACTACTAAAATGAAGTGTTAGATATAATTGTCACCAAACGAACAATGAAAGTATGTACAACTAATCTAGAGGAAAAAACTCAAATCAAGTTCCCCAGTAAAATAAAAACAGAAGTTTTATCAAAACCTTATATATGACTTTACAAATAGTAATATTCATTTATCCATTTTCTTGACACTTCTATCTTTCTTATGGAATACTTTAGTACTCCTAATTTTTCTTGAAAATAAATGATATACCTTGATTTTTATTGATATTTAACAAAGTAACTTATAAGTGCTAGCAAAGTATATCATCAAATCTAAAAATTCTTAAAATGCAGATTATTTGAAAGAAAAAAAAAAGAGAAGCAAATATAACAACATAACAATTAAAATTCAAAAGTCAATACATGCAACATGATTATCTCCAATTTCCAAACAAAGCAACAAAAATTAAAAGAAATATCAAACTAATCAAATAGAAAATTAATAAAATAATATATATATATATAAAAAAACTCTAGAACAATGAATGTATGAGACGAACATGCAAGAACACAATAATATAAGTTAATGTTAATTTTTCAATAATTTAATAATAATGAAAAAATTAAGAACTTATCCTCAGGAAAAAATCAATGTAGTAGACTAATTGAAAATCTATGTATAATTTATTTTACTTTGTCAATTATTACAATAAACTCATTAAGTTATGAATTTATGCCTGAAAAACTGAAAACCAAAAAGAGAAAAAAATGAAATAAGAAGAATAAAAGGCATAGGTAAAAAACATATTGTTGACATGCTTATATATATGTGTTACTTAAAGCACATTAAACGTATTCTTAATGAATGATAAAAATTAACTAATTAATCATAAAATAATTAATAATTACAATATTACCTTCCGTTGTATTTTTAATCTACTTTCATTAAATAGTTAAATGATTATTTTTTTTAAAAAGACAAAGAAATCTCAATTTGAAGTCAAAAAATATTTTTATTATCGACTCGATCTATATTTAAAATAAAAATTATAAATTAACTATATCAAAAAATTGAAAGTAATATATTATCCAAATTTCATTTCATTTATTTTTAAACGTTTATCAGAATATAAAATGGAGATTTGATCAATGATTCATGTGCAAAATTTTTATGTTGTGTGACAATAGTTTATTGATAATCAAATGCTTAAAATGAATTTGCAAAATAAATCAAAACAATGTTAAAACAGGATCAAGTCTGTATATGTCTTATTGATAGGGTATACTCAACACAGAAAAACACTTTCATTTTTCTTTTGATTAATAATTATTATGTTATCAATTTAAATTATTGACACCATTTCTTATGAAAACATATTTTTTTCACTTTATTTTTAATATTTGCCTCAATGAAATTCAAACTATCATTATAATAAAAAGAATGATATTCACATAAATGTCCTTCATAACAGAGTATCAATGTAGCTTATAATTTACAAATAATATTATAATTTTGAATAACATAATAACAGGAACCTATAAATGAATGAAAATCACCAAACACAAAATTCATGCTAAATATAGATGAATCATTTGATCATTTAAAAAATCAAAGAAGAACAAAAACACAAGGGGGTGGAGAGGTAAGTGGTCGGCCTACTAATAAAAATTGACAACGAGGTACCTCATCAAAATGTTTTTCTGGAGAGAATTAATATGAAAATTGAATTGCACGTTTCTCTGTTATAATAACTACAAACACTGTTTTATATGTAAAATTTATTGTTATTCTACATTATTGAAGATTTGCATCAAATTTAAATACTAAGTCATTGCTTATGTATATTGGTTCCATTATTACAACGAATTACATATATGACAATTACTTAATTTATTTCAATTTAATTCATGAATACCGAATGTTTCTCTATCAACAAGGATCCCCCAAATTAAGCATAATTTTATGGAGAAAAACAGAGTGATCGACCTGCTAATAAGTAGTGACAACAAAGTACCCTATCAAAATGTTTTTCTTGGAGATAATTAATATAAAAATTGAATTGCAGGTTTCTCTGCTATAATATCTATAAACATTTTTATATATGGAAAATTTATTATCATTCTACATTATTGAAGATTTGCATCAAATTTAAATACCAGGTCATTGCTTATGTATACTGATTCCGTTATTACAACGAATTACATATATAATGATCATTTAATTTATTACAATTTTAATTCATGAATGTAGGAAGTTTTTCTATCAACAAGGAACCCCCAAAATAAGCATAATTTTATAGAGAAAAAACAAAGTAATCGACCTGCTAATAATGATTAATAACGAACTCCATCAAAATATTTTTCTTGTCGATTGCATAGTTCCTCTTTAATTTACGGCGAAATGATCTTGTGGACCCTTATACTTGTACGCGTTTGTATTATGGATCCTTCTACTTAATCCTTTATCAACTGAACCCTTACATTCAATCAAAAGAAGATTTGTAAACCCCACCTCCCATGTGTATAGTTCACTCTCCCTTGAAAAGATGACATGTCAAATCCATGTCACAAAAATTAATAACATGTCATACTAATCTTTATTAATTGTTTTTAAAAAAATTTAACCAAAATTATTAAATAAAAGGTACTAATATAATAAAATTTTAATTTTTTCTTCAAATTAAAATTTGGGACTCCACTTGACCGATCTTCTTCCCATTCCCATGGTGAAATGGTCAAATTTCACCGGAGAAAGTCGTCGTCGCCGCTGCCACTCCTTTTGCCGGGGAGATCACATATTCTCTCTCCCTCACCCGTCTCAGTCTCTGTCACACCCTCACCATTTTCTCTTCCTCCTTCTCCAACCTCCACAAATCCAGCAACCCTATGCTGCTGCACCACCCACTCTGGCCGGAAAAGCTCCTCGCCACCTCCCATTTTTGGCGAAAAAGGAACTAGCGCTGCCTCCCGTTTGGTGAAAAACGAACCAACGCCACCTCTCTCTCACTCCACTGCGAATCGATGGGCTCCGACAAACACCGTTGCTCACTCCCTTCACCGGGGAATCAGTGTACTGAAAGAGATATCAATGTCAATGTCAAGATCTGCTAAAGAAGATGACTATAGAGGGTAGAGAAGAAAGAAAAAGGGGTTGGGCAAGGATGGTGGTTGGGCAGGGGTGGGAATGGCTGAAAAAGGGTTGAGCGGGTGAAGAAGGGTTTTTTTTATTTTTTATTTTTTAATTTTATTCTTTTATAATTTTAATATTTTTTAATTTAAATATGGTATTCACTTGCCTTTAACACACGAGTAGACACACTCTCTCGCCAACTCAGGTATCTTAATGCCACATGAGCATGGTCAATGATCATAGGGGTTTGATTATTTGATATATTGTGTTTTATCGAGTTTAATGGTTCAGTTGGTAAAAGGTTAAGTAGAAGAGTCCATAATACAAACTCATACAAGTACAGGGGTCTATTAGATCATTTCGCCTTTATTTACATTAGAAATAATTGAAGCAAACAAGCTTGAAACTCTTTTTATTGGATCAATAAGATCATTATATAACAAATAATATTAATGACTCTAATATTTCAATTACTATTGCTAATCGCTACACTGGTCATCCTTTCTGTACCAATACGTAACCATTACTCAAGAAAATCACGTGTTCTACTGTAACAAACTGAAATCCTTACTACTATATTAATAAGAGCACAGGAACACTATTACAACTTTAAGACTCTAATTGCAACACTCAAACTACCGAATTACAATGGAAATATTGAAATAACAAGTAACTAAAGATAGAGATAAGAATGGAGATGAGAAGCTTAGACTCTAGAAAGAGATGAGAGGATTTGACAATTTCATTCATGATATGCATAACCCTTCTTTCCAACTCATTTGCCCTTTTTGACCAAATGCTAATTGGGTCGGGATCCCAAATAAAATACTCTAACATTTTACTCGGCCCAATAATCCCAACTAAATTAGTCTCCACCAATTCTAGTCCATAGGCCCTTACATATCCAACTCGATTCACAACAATACTCCCTCCCTCAATGAAAACCTTGTCCTCAAGGTTCAAGTAGAACAATGTCAACAATAACAGAATATCACTCTCATAAGGTGAAACATACTTCTTCCCATCAATTCCATTAAAAGGTACTGTAATAACAATTCCATAACTAAAAGGCAACCTCATATGCTCTGTTTTGTTTTCCAATTAATAGCATTGACTGGAGATCATTGTCAGTTGTTTGATCAAATTCCTCAAAGAATGCAGTACCATAAATGTATTGTGCAAATTCACCCTGTTATCGATTCTTAAAGTAGTTGTAAATACTAGATTGGCTGATGGTATTTCCTCATGGAGAAGGAGAAGAGTACTGTGCCAAGGAATAAACAAAGAACAAGTTCCAGCCATCCAAACAACAATCAAAGAGACAATTATTTTCGCATCCGTTGAATTTTTTGTTGGCATTTCATTGCCTCCAATATCGACAATGCCTACTCCAATGGTTAACACCACCATAGTTTGAATGGAATATGTAGCGCAATTTTGCTCTCCCAAACCCACCGAGAAAACTAGCTGAGTTAAAACAAGGAAAGCCCATCGAGAGACGAGAGGTTTGGTAGTGTCCAGTCCTTCAGATTTGCAATGATGGAAGTAAGCCAAGATTAGCATAATGTTGGCTGACCAAAAACTACAGAGATACAAGAATTATCCTTCCAAAGTAGGGCGTGCCAAGACTTGCAAAAACATTAACCTTGAGCAAACACGTCTCTAAAATACGCATGTCCATGTATGGAGCCTTATTTTCAGCATGCCATGCTAAAAGGAAAACAAGAAAATTTCTTCTCCAAATCAATCTCGTCACCTTTGATGTCAATGTTGTCAGGTGAAGGAAAGACTTCTTTCAACAATATAAAAGTGAGTATAATTTGGTGAAAGAGCAACTGCTAGTGCTGAATCAAATGATCAAGAAGTACTCCCTATGATTCTGATCCAGAGTATGTTCCTATCTACTGAGTAAGTAAATAACTATCAAGAACGAAGTAATCTAGTGGCCGGTGAATCACTGATCAAAGAACGAGCAGCCGCCAGGTTTAATGATTTGGTGGGATCTACAGATGTAGTGGCTGGTGAACCCCTTCTTCTTCTGCCACTCCGGGATCCCACACTCTAGTCATAGAGTTCGAAAAAGCAATTAAGCAACACCTGCCAGAACAACGCTACAATTGTAATGCCTCCACGTTAACTGTGTAACCCGTCCGAGCCATGAAAGTGAAACTTATTCTCGAATTCCATACACCAAGATCCGTTGTAGTTAAACAAATGGTTATAGTAACACATTTAGCACCCGGATCAAATGGAAATTGACTCGAATTAATTTGATCATATCCACCTGTTTATGGATTCATTATCGGAGCCAACTAAGTGACACCTCCAAGAGAAAAATCCAGAACGTCGAAGGTTTTGTAAGCACATATATCAGACAACAAGAATTCTGAAAGAGTGCACTCCTACCCAGTATCAACCCAATTGTATTTGCGTAAGTGAAAGCCAAGGCAAAGCATCGATCTATTTTGGCTACCCCCATGATATTCTTCAGGAGAATCATGCCAACAGGAAATTGTGCGAAGCCATAACGCAACAACAAATGAATAATCGATTTCAGCAAGTAGCGAACTTGCACTCGATATCACAGTTCCTTGACAAGCAAAAGCAACCAAAAAATCAGATGTATTCAGTGGAGGAAATTTTTCAAACAACGCCACATTATCATGTGAATTTTCCTCCTCGTCACTATTATATATGTCTGTATCATGTAACACGACAAGAGGTACTTTGGTTTCTTTGCACCAGCTATCATTGTACACCTTGGCTACTGTAGATACAGAATGTTCAAAATCATGGCAAATAGCTTTCATATCATGAATGTTGGAACTCACTGTTGTGTGTGGAATTTTGTCGAACACGTGATCTTCAGAGATAGAAGAAGGTTCATTTACCGAATTCGCTTCCACTGAATTGATATTCCCAGTTTTTGGTGTCGCTATGTCTTCAGTAGGTTCAATATCCGTATTGTTTTTAGCAATCAGCGCCACAGACTCTACATATTGATACTTCGTAAACAATTTATCGAACACTTGGTCTGCCTGTGAGCTTCCAGTGTTGTAGGTTGATGCAATGGCAGAGGACTTTGAAAAATGACTGGAAGTAGGAAAGGGAGACACCTCAACTGATTGTGAAACTATAGGGACATAATTAACGTAGTCATAATAAACCTGCGAGGAATTAGCTAGACGCTCCAGCACATTTATGTTGGTTTGTTGTTGAAATCGCTGACCAAATGCATCCTTAAAATGATTCCAATAGAAAAATAGCTTGTTGCGAAACAACCAATCGAACCAGGAAAGAGCTTCACCATCAAAGTAGAAGGAAGGAAGAGGTAGCCAGTCCTTCTCGTCGAAGCCAAGGTATGTGAAGTACAACTCTGCCCGAAAAATTCAATTCTTCGGGTTTTCGTTGTCATTGCCACTAAATCTAGGTAGAAACATAGCTGTTGTTGGCGTCCGATGAATGAAAGGACCAATGTAACAAACTGAAATCCTCACTATATTAATAAGAGCACAGGAACACTATTACAACTTAAAGATTCTAATTGCAACACTCAAATATCGAATTACAATGGAACTATTTAAATAACAAGTAACTAAAGATAGAGATAAGAATAGAGATGAGAAACTTAGACTCTAGAAAGAGGTGAGAGGATTTGACAATTTATTCACGATATGCATAACCCTTCTTTCCAACTCATTTGCCCTTATTAACTGTCACGACCCAAGCCTAGGGCCTAAATGTGACCGGCGAATGGGGAACCCGAAGGAACCCCAAACAAGCCTCATAGCGTATCATTACACATCCTTGGTCGCGGAAGCAATTAAATGACCATAAACGATAAGCATAATCAAGGGGGAAATCGGGACTAAGGGAGCAAAAAAAGAAATGATACATAAATACCATAGATGAGTCAAGCTCAAGCATAATACACAACTTGTCCAACACCACCTCTAAACATGAGTACTTAGCGGGGGCCAAGACAAACTACCGGGCTCACCCTCATAGTCAAAACATAACTAGAAAGGAAAAGTTTTATACATAGCAAAAGATCATGAGCAACGTCCCCGAAATGGAGGACTCACCAATAACCACTATAGAAAATCGTACTAGCCACGCGGAGGAGGATGGTCAAGCGGTGCTCCGGTCCCTACATGGTGACATCATGTAGGCATAGAGTATGCGTTAGTACATTTGAATGTACTAAGTATATGGGATGCAATGCAATGCTACATTAGATGGACATCATAGGAAAAATGCGTAATCATACCCAATAGATAGCATATTAATGAAATGATATGTATAATGATGCTTACATAAAAATCATATTTAGTGGGACGTAGTACATGTGTGGCGAGTGACCATCAATATAGTATTTCCAAGGCCTACCACCCCCTTGGAGAGGCGAAAGAGGTACAAACCCCTCAATATGGTTACACGGGCCTACCACCCCCCGAGCTAGGGACCAAGGTACAAACCCCTCGATATGGTTATACGGGCCTACTACCCCCCGTACTAGGCAACCAAGGTACCAACCCCTCGATACGGTTATACGGGCCTACTACCCCCCGTACTAGGCAACCAAGTACCAACCCCTCGATACGGTTATACGGGCCTACTACCCCCCGTACTAGGCTTGGTCGACTCACAACACTTATATAGAGAAAATCATATACATGTGTCCATTTCATCATCATTTCAGTAATTACATAACCATCCGACTCATAGGACGTACCTTGGACCTTCCCTTTCCTAAGAATTCTATAAATGGCATTTTATCAAACACAAGGTGGGCAATTGTTCATGTAAATGAAATCATGTATTTCAAGAATACTAAGTCCAACCAATTCCAAAATCCATATAAATCAGCCCACCAACAACATACATATATATATCAACCTTCATAATTTGATCATGGAAGCATGTAAACCATAAACATCACATAATAATTCCATTTCATGATAATATGCAAAATGGACCATAATAGGGTGTGTGAGTAATTCCATAATTCAAGAGTTCATAAATAATCATAAGGACCCATAAACTTGAAGTAGAAATAGAGGATAAATGGTTGGACTTGTGGAAAGGAAGGTTTCCACAATCAAACCCACATACCTCAACTTTGGAGAATCCTTGATGAAGATTGGAATGGAGAATCGAAGCTTGAGATTGAGTCTTGAATCCGGAATTAGAGCTTGAGATGTTTGAATTTGGTTGAAGATCTTGGTGGAATTTTTGGAGAGGGCTTAGAGAGTGTTTTTGGAGTTAAGAAAAATGACTAAGTATGGGACATATCCCCTTTTTATAAAAAAAAAACGTCTCCAACCCGCCTAAAAAAATAGCTCACTGGAAATTGCAAATCTGCACAGACAGGTTTTACGAAAATGGTCATAACTCCCTCATCCTAACTCGGAATGAGGTGAAACCAAGTGCGTTGGAAAGCTAACTCAAAGAGCTTTAATTTAATAGTTTGCAGCCCTTCCAGTTCCTTGTGTGCTAAGAGATATGCCCCTTTAAAGTTGACCCTCCAAATCGCAATTTTTGCGATTTTTGAATTTTGATACGGTTGCTCTAAAATTCGGGTTAGACCCATTTCCCACTCAATTTGACCCCACAAATAAGAATATGAAGTCGAATTTCCGAAATCATGCACGGATTTTGAGATATATGGAAATTACAATTATAGGTGTTTCCGAAGCACATTTTCGGGCATTTTTGGGGTCGTTTTCAATATCTCCCCCTTGGGAACATTTGTCCCCGAATGTTAAAGAAACGTACATGAGAGACACAAACATGGAAATTTCAGCCCACATAAGGATGCAACAATGCACTTACACCTTATTTCAAAACCTCAATATAGTTGTAAAACCACAATGAACTTGTCAACTTAAACATGAATATATGCAATGACATGGGGGCTGAACTTAAGACCTGAGATTTTATAAAGGGCTTAGATCAATACCTTAGGCTCGAGTGGAGTGGAAAAGATAAGGATATCGCCTTTGCATGTCCGCTTCGGCCTCCCAAGTAGCACTTTCAACTTGTTGATTTCTCCAAAGGACTTTAATGGAAGCCACATCTTTGTTTCTCAACCTCTTCACTTGTCTATCTAAAATCTGGACCGGAACCTCTTCATAGGTCAAATTTTCTTCAACAACACCCACAACATCAAGAGACACAATGGCATTCGGATCACCCACACACTTCCTCAACATAGACACATGAAATACCGGATGAACCAAATCCATCTCGCTAGGCAATTTCAACTCATAAGCTACCTTGCCAATTCTCCTCATCACCTTATAAGGACCCACGTATCTTGGGCTCAACTTGCCCTTCTTACCAAAATGAACCACACCCTTCATGGGGTAGTCACCTTCAAATAAACCCAATCCACCAACTCGGAATTCAAGAGCCCTTCTCCTCGCCATCGGCATAGGACTTTATGGCGACTTTGGGGCCATCTCAACCTTTCTCTAGATCATCCTAACCTTCTCAGAGCCTCCATAACTAGGGTCTGTTCTAACAAGGCCACCTCACCACCTTCAAACCACCCAACGGAATGATCTAAACCCCTCCCATAGAGAGCCTCAAAAGGGGCCATACCGATGCTAGAATGATAGCTATTGTTATAGGCAAACTCAATCAATGGAAGATGATCATCCCAACTACCCTTAAGCTCCAATACACAAGCCCTAAGCATATCCTCAAGTGTTTGGATAGTCCTTTCGGCTTGTCCATCCGTATGCGGGTGAAAGGCCGTAGTAAGCTTAACTCTCGTACCTAGACCCTTTGAAAAGACTTCCAAAAGTGTGAAGTAAATTGAGTACCACGGTCCGATATGATGGATAGAGGAATCCCATGCAACCTTACCAAGTCATGAATATATAACCTTGCATAATCTTCCGCCCCATATGTCGGTTTCTTTACGGTAGAAAAATTGAGCCGATTTTGTTCATCCTATCAACCACCACCCACATATACATCAAACCTGTTTCTAGGTCTTGGGTAACCAACTACCAAAATCCTATTAATTTCTTCCCACTTCCCAAAATGGCAATCTCTATGTCTTGGTATTAGGACCACCCGGCCTTGATGTTCGGCCTTGACTTGTTGAAAACTATGACAACCGGAGACGAATTTGGGCAATGTCCTTCTTCATAGCCTCTCCACCAATACACAATCACCTCAACATCTCTATACATTTTGGTGGACCGGGGTGGATGGAGTAGGAAGAATTATGAGCCTCCTCAAGAATTTTTTCCCTCAAACCATCAACACAAGGCACACACAACCTACCTTGGTACCTAAGGGCACCATCTCCCCCTTGGGAGAAAACCTCCACCTTGCCCTCTTTCACCAAGGCCTTCAATTCAAACAAGGAAGAATCAAGATCTTGTTTTGCTATCACCTCATCAACCAAGGAAGACCTAGCACCATCAACAACGACCACCCCACCATTACCAACCTCTTCCAACCTAACCCCCAACCTAGCCAACCGATGTACCTCCCTAGCCATTTCCCTATTACCAATATCAACATGAGCTAGGCTACCATAGACACCCTACTCAAAGCATCCGCCACCACATTAGCTTTACCGGGATGATAATGCACACTCATATCATAATCTTTAAGAAATTCTAGCCACCTTCTTTGTCTCAAGTTGAGATCTTTTTGGGTGAAGACATATTGGAGACTCTTATGATCGGTGAACCCATTAACATGTACCCCATACAAATAATGACGCCATCTTGTTAAAGCCAAACCCACCGCGGCTTAATTCTCAAGCTCATCGCGTAGATAGTTCTTTTCAATACACTGAGCTTGCTCTAGAAGCAAGGCATATCACCCTTACCATTTTGCATTGGACACAACCCAGCAACTCTAGAAGCATCCAAACACAACAAATCCTCAAGCCCTCGGTAGTGACATATAGGAGCGGACAACAAGTTACTTTCAAGTTTGAAAACTCCTTCGCACTCGTCGTCCACTCAACTTAGCCTTTCTTTGTCAACTTAGTCATGGGAGAAGGCAATTAAAGAAAACCCATTCACAAATCTCCGGTAGTAACCCGCTAAGCCCAAGAAGCTCCTAATATGCGACGCGGTCAATGGCCTAGGCCAATTTTAATCACACGGGTCTTCTTTAAGGGTCTACCTTAATACCATCCCCCGAACCACATTGCCTAGGAAGGGCAACCTCCCTCAACCAAAATCACACTTTTCAATACTTGGCATACAACATTCTCCTCTCTTAATCTTTGCCCCCAACACAACCCTCAAGTGGACCGTACTGTTCTTCCTCGCTATGCGAATAGATAAAATATATCAAGTTGAAGACCACAACAAAGGACATCAAGGTGGGTTTAAAACCCTATTCATTCAGGGTCCTGAAGGTAGCCGGTCGCATTAGGTCACCCAAAGGACATGACCACAAATTCATAATGTCCATACCTAGTCCGAAGGCTGTCTTGGGAATGTCACCCTCCCTCACCTTCACTTGATGATACCCGGACCGAAGATCAATCTTAGAGAAGTGGCTAGCCCCTTGCAATTGGTCGAACAAGTCATCAATCCTAGGAAGAAGATATTTATTCTTGACGGTGACCCTATTGAGTTGCCGGTAATCGATACACATCCTAAGGGACCCATCTTTCTTCTTCACAAACCACACCGGTGCACCCCATGGTGATTGGCTAGGCCTAATAAAACCCTTCTCCAACAAGTCCCTCAATTGTTCTTTCAACTCCTTTAACTCCGCCGGGGCCATACGGTAAGGGGGAATAGAAATGGGTTGAGTATCGGGAAGGAGGCCTATGCCAAAATCTATTTCCCTTTCGGGAGGAACATCGGGAAGGTCATTAGGAAAGACATCAAGGAATTCATTTACGACCGGAACCGACTCTATAAGAAGGGTTTTGGACTCCACATCCCTAACCCTCACGAGGTGATAGAGACACCTCTTAGAGATCAACTTACGGGCTTTAATGCAAGAGATGAATCTACCCTTGACTACCACATTTTGGCTTTCCCACTCAAGAATGGGTTCACTTGGGAATTGGAACTTGACCCTACGGGTTCTACAATCAATAGAAGCATAGTATGCATGCAACCAATCCATCCCAAGAACAACATCAAAATCGACCATGTTCAATTCAACAAGATCACAAGGCAATGCAAGATGCAAATAGGACAATTTCTATAGACCTTCCTAGCAACAATATATGCACCAATAGGAGTAGACACCTTATATGACTCACGCAACAAGTCGGGCTCAACATGAAACTTTTTGGCAACAAAGGGGGTGACAAAAGAAAGAGAGGCACCCGGATCAATTAGAGCATATACATCAAAGTCAAAGATTTTCAACATACCGGTAACGACATCGGGGACTTCATCGACCCTTGCCTCCCATGCAAAGCATAAAATCGATTGTGCCTTGGGGCACCATCTTGTCGGCCCCCTCTCCCCAAAGGAACCGCATTGGCACCTTGTGGACGGACCTCCTTACCCATGTTGCGATTTCGGGGACAATCTATTGCCTTGTGCCCCATTTCCCCACAACTGTAGCAAGCACCGGTATTTCTCAAACACGGGCCACCATGGCCCTTACCACACTTCGGACATACATCACTAGGAACCATACCACCAACACCTTGGGCCCTTGGAACGTCATTGGCAAACCCCCTATGGGGCGCATGAGAAGACCCTTGGCCTTGATGAAATCGGCCTCCCCTTCGACTTTGGAACTTGCCCTCAAAACGGGCCCGCTTGGCCTCATGACCCCTCCTCTTCCTCAACTTCTCCTCCTCCATTTGTTCGGCATAGACCATCAAGCGGGACAAGTCCATGTCACTAATCAACATTGCGGACCGGCATTCTTCACTCACTAGGTCGGACACACCCATCACGAATTTATTCATTCTAGACCGTGAGTCAGCAACCAAGTGTGGAGCATATCTTGAAAGATGGTTAAACTTGAGGGCATACTCCCTCACACTCATAGATCCTTGTTTTAAATTCATGAACTCCACCAATTTGGCTTCCCTAAGCTCTAGAGGAAAGAATCGATTAAGGAAAGCCGTTTTGAACTCTTCCCAAAGCACCACATAGTTTGCCCCCTTCTCTCTCTTCCATTGGTTGTACCATATTTGGGCCACTCCTTTTAGTTGGTAGGCCGCCAACTCCGCCTTATTTTCTGACCTCACGCCCATGATAGCTAATCTCTTGTGGACTTCATCAATGAACTCTTGAGGG